>KV751333.1:3041056-3070967 GCA_001698575.1 Mola mola
ATCATCCTGAACAAAGACAGGGGAAAAGAAGAGAGCTGTACTGTACTTGCTATCAATGACTGAACAGGACACACATGGAGACTTAATTAAATGCTGTGGTAACTAATGCAAGCTCTGTCCACCCTGCACTTTTCGAGGATTTCCCTTTGGATTGTCCAGAGTTTCCTTTTCCTTCACTCTGTTTTGTGTTTGCTAGTTTAACAGACAGCCAGTAGTAATTGGGTTTATCTCTCAGAGCTATCTGTCTTGCCTAACAGAGGGTCCATTTGATGTCAGATCTCTGCATCAGTGATAATTAAATAAGTAGAAAATCTTAGAAAAGCAGAAAATACATGAGAGTTAAGTATGGGCCAACCCCAGACAGAGTTGGAACTGTGGGAACTGCAAAGAGTAGGAGCAACAACACAGCGGAGGGTGTTGGGTTCAGGAGAGCTGCTCTGCAATACAGCTCACTGCTTTGTGTATGTGTTGAGGAGGAAATGCATCTTCCTGCGTCAACAACTACCAAAATGATGGGAAGATGACACAAAGTAGATAGCTACCATCACCCTGAGGTGAGCTGAAGAGTGCAGGGTGTACTGCTGCTGCTACTCACGGCTTTTCTTTAAAAGCTATCACTCACTTACTCACTTCAAGACCCTCAGTCTCCCCTGCAGGGATTTACATCAATCATCTATCTGACTGTCTGTTTTTTATGTCAATGGTAGAACTACAGAGTAACATGTCAATAAAGTACAGTACATAACAGAACGATGGATGTATTAGTATTATAAATTTTATTTTGAGTAGA
Source organism: Mola mola (assembly GCA_001698575.1). Lineage (NCBI taxonomy): Eukaryota > Metazoa > Chordata > Actinopteri > Tetraodontiformes > Molidae > Mola > Mola mola. The sequence continues at coordinate 3,041,847 of KV751333.1, forward strand.
AATGCTATTTTAGATTGATAAAATCATACCAGTTTTTATCTCTAATCCGAAAAGTTACCTTTGATAAAGCTCTTGTTTCTAGACAATATCTAATGCTGTGTCAGCTTCATATTGTCCACATACATTCACATAAACATGCAACATTTCCAATATTAAATGTCTAAATAATAACGTTAAAATCGTTTGGGGGCTGGAACTTCACCTAGCGTCATTGGGTGAAGGCAGGGTACACCCTGAAGAAATTGAGGCTCCAAAATGCAAATGATTATTTTCGAATGAGTAGAGCTGGGCAATATGGATTAAAATATCATGATATAGTCAGTTTTCTGTAAATTTCATTGAATAATGTCACCTCCTACTTAAGACAGCTTATTACATTTACTTGACACACAACAACAATCATAGTTTAGAACCCATCACATCACAAGTAGAGTCTACCTTAGCCCCATTAGTCAACACACGTCGCACAGAAAAAAATCTGTTTTCCAGTGAAAAGTCCAACTTTTTCACCAAATCTCGCTACCGTTCATTATACTACTATAATTTGTTGCCTTAGAATAGGAGTGAAATTCTTTAGCTAAGTGATAATTTGGCTGCATGTTGCTTCCATGTCTGGGTTTAACTGATTTTTGTCTGAACAGACTAGCTAATTCATTTTGATTCATAGGCCTAAAGCCCAAGTCTGCTGCAAAAAGCAATTTGTGTAGTGGTCCGCTTAGCTCCTGATGGTGACAACAGGCCATTACATTAATCAGAGTGAAAGAGAGAGGGAAAAGAAGGTTTGGAGTAGAAGATCAAGAGGGGGACGGGCTCTTGGCATAGATTTCTCTAAGCTTTATGAGAAATCCATCTGTTGCACTTTTTATATTTGAGATACTTTTTCAGTTCAAAGAAAGATCCAACAAAATAAATAAGTCATTACCTGGCTGCATCTTTCCTGTCCACAAGCATTAAACTAATTCATTGATCCTGATGTTTTTTTTCAGTTACAAAGAACTTTGAAACTTTATTTATTTTTTCCTATTGATTTCTGAAAACTTGCTTCATTATATTTAATTTAATTCATTAATTATATCAAAATTATTGCTTGAATTTGACTCCACTGGCCCCTTGGACGTTTGGACTATGTTTTTGTATTTTGTATGAAACTTCTTCTTGTTTTTTGTGTTGTTGTACTGTGCACAGGTCTCTCTTGAGAATGAGACCCAGTGTCTCAATGAGGTTACCTGCCTAAAAAAAGGTTAGTAAATAAAATAGTTCACTTTCGTCGCTCAGTCAGGGCAGAAAAATAAGCCACAAACACAGAAGAGTGATCTGATACCAAAAACACATTTGAAGAAAGAGAAAGGACCATCTGTGGTATTATAAACATAAAATTAAAACTGAGCTGCAACTAATAATGATCATGCTTTACTTTAAAGTTGGTCACCTCGTTTCTTCAGTGGAAACTATTGCTGCTTTGACCTGTTAACATAAAGTAAAAGTACATTTGAGTACATTTTACACCTTGCAGTCAAAGACTAGAAATTCTACAATCGTTCACTTTTCAGGAATTAAAAAGACCTCTCCTCAACCTAACAATGTCCAAATACTTTAAAGTCTGCTCTGTTTTGAATATATTCTATCAGCTGTCAAGCCTTTACATTCACCATGCTGCATAAAGGATCACATGAAACCTTTAGTTCAAGCATCAATGTGCCAGTCTTGGAAAGTGGAGCAGTGCTAACATTGTCCTTCAGCTCCAGTGTTTGAAGAGGAAACAGCTGACAACTCTTGCATCCTGTGCTCAGCATCTGAAATTATTAGTTTGTCTGGGTCTCTTGAATCCAGCAGCTCCAGGCCTCTTTCCAAACTTTCATTCTTATCTAAACTTTAACAAAGAGTTGTCACCACTCAACTTTCCTGAATTAAACTTGGCTTTGACAAATCAATCTTATAAACAGTTTAGGCTGGCTCAGAAAAATGCACAGCACAGAGGCCACCCTTATAAAAGTAGAAAATTTATTCTCATGACAGCAGGATGTTTTACTTTAATCCCTGCAGATTTTGGCAGTTTTTGCTAACACCTCAATTGATCATAGGATCGTGGGTCGGCAGTAAAGACTATATATATACTTTATATTCAAATCTACAAGATCTTTAGCAGACAAGGTCAATTGGGCTCAGCGAAGTTCAAGCTAAGGTCCCTGCTTTTCAATTAGGCATGTAATCCATACACAAACCTCCTATTGTGATTTTATGCAGCTACGACTTAAGTGATAATCACACCTGCCAGAGAACTACTTCAAAATTTGTTTTTTTTCCCATTGTTGTATTGCCATATTATTTTAATTTATTCCTTAGTGTTGCCTGACAAAGAAGCACACAGAATTCCTTCGTGATCTAACAATCACAAAACAATATGTTGTGAATATTATATGTGAATATTAGTTGAAATTATTTCAACTTCAAAATAATCAGTTTCTCTCGCAAAAAATATCACAATACTATTGAGCTTGCAACTAAAACCTACTTACAGTCAAAAATATATTTTAACAACTAAAAAGTTCTGTAAATGGTACCACACTATACGCTGATTAGCATAATGCACAGGAAGGTGTTAATAAACAGGGCCCTGTCGTTTCTTTAAGCAGCATTTCACTACATATTTCATTATTTCAGCACAAACAACATTCGGTTAATATAATTTAAAATAGATGTTGAGATTCAATTGTTGCTTCACATCAAGAACACAAAAATATAAATCCTGAATAGAATCTAGATGTACTGTGTAAATACAAAGGGCCCTGAAAGGGCATTATTATGTGGCTGAAACAAGAAAGAAAATTTGCTTCATAATAGACAGAAATATGCAACAAAGAGAGGTCACATCCCTCATGCTACAGCGCAAAATAGCTGGATTTAATTGTATTGAATAACCATTTTAAGTGCCATTAAGGAATTGGAATTTTTTTTGTTTGGATTCACATTCATTTTAGAGGCTGTCGTGGCAGAGTAAAAGTCTCATCATAGAGTTTCATTCAGTTTCAGTCCTATTGAATGCTGCTGGAATTACAGAAAAATTCCCACCGCCATAGTTAGAAATTTCCCTGGTAATTGACTATTAAGCAGAATGGAGCTCACAGAAAAGAACACATAAAAGTACTGTAGTGAGAGATACATCAGATGAGGGGATGTTGAAGAATGGAAGAGATTTGTTTTTGCTTCTGATAAACAACTGTATGTGACTTTATGTGCAAACATTACTGTAAAATATTACTAAAAATCAACAATACTTGTTCCACAGGGAAGTCTAAGTGATTCTGAAAACACCACCAATAGAATTTCATAGACAGCAACATTTCCTACAGCATATTTAGTTTTGTACTCAACCCCTCAATTAGGCGCCATGACCTTTTGTAACATTCAATTTTCTTGTATTCTAAATTAGACAAATGTTTTTCAGGCTGCAATATTTCTTTCGTACCAAATACTTAAACTGAGGTTGAAATGGAACAAATGATCAACATTCAGTGAAATCAGTTTTTGGCCACTTGTGATGGTGTAAGGCCCACAGGTCTTTTCACTAACTCATTTTCCACCTCTGCCAGTTTTATTTTGGTCATTTGAGGTTAATTACCACTAGCAATGCCTTTCTTATTACAAATTTTAGTACTTTGATCAATTAGTTTTATAAAAATATAACAAGGTGCATTAAAGTGCAGTTAAAAACCCAATAATCTATCTATCCACTGTCATTTTTGGAATTCTAAAAAGAACTGTGTATAAATTTGTAAACGGTGATACAAGCATTTACCTGTAGATCAAAACCTCATCATCAGAACAGTTGTACTGGAGCTGGTACATCTTCACCTTGGGAGCTGACTTGCTCACTGTCCACGTAACCAGAGCTGAAATAGCTGTTACTCCAGAGACAGATACAGCTCTATCTGATTGGCTCTTTGGAGCTCCTTTGCTGATCCTGGTGGTTCCCGTTATATCAGAGAGGTGTGACTTTGGTGGTGCTGGTTGCCCAGTGCTATTACTAAGATGAGGAAGCTGGACGATGGACACCTCCATAGAGGCAGTAGACTCCCCAGCTACATTAGCAGCAATGCAAGTGAAGGTGCCATAGTCCTTGGAAATGGTGATGATGATGCTAAGGGTTCCATTGCTGTACACTGCAGTTCTGGAGGAATTTCCAATCAGCCTATCGTCAGGGGAGATCCAGTGGATAGTAGGAGAAGGGTCCCCAGTTGCTTCGCACCTCAGGCTGGCTGTGTGGCCCTCTAGGACAAGCAGTCTATGTGTGTGCTGAGTAATGAGAGGTAGCTGACACACAAACTCCTCCTCCTTCAAATTCCAAAAATAACGACCCTTCAGAGCTGGAGGGGAGGCACAAGTTTCCAGGTCATCATCTCTCTCAAGCCTGCGAAGCCATAGCATCTCACAGTTGCAGTGGAGTGGGTTCCCACCTATGCTTAGAAACAGCTGGGGAGCATATGGTGTGGTCAGAATCATCGAGTCTTGTGCTCGGGCAAAGATGGGGTCTGGGGGTAGCTTCTGCAAGCGATTTGAGGTCAGGTCCAGTCTAGCCAGCTTTTCTAGATCTGTGAAGGTACCCTCTGGTATAAAGTCCAACAGATTATGGTCCAAACTAAGTTGGTGTAGGTTAATCATTTGACGGACTGAGTCCCAGGGCAGAGAAATCAAGTTATTGTATGACAGATCTAGATCCTCTAAGGCAGGTGCCAGGTCCTCAAAGGCCTTGTCATGAATACACCCCAGTTGGTTGTTGTTAACTATGAGATGCTGCAGGTTGACCAACCCTCGTAAGTCATCAGGGCCAAACTCCATCAAGCGATTGTTATCCAGATGAAGTGAGCGTAGTGTTTCCAAGTCACCAAATGAAAAGGGCTGAATGTAACTGATGGTGTTCCTGGAGAGGGTCAGATCAACCAGGTCAGTCATATTGGCAAAGTCCTGCTGTGTAATACGGAGGATGTAGTTGCCTCCCAGGCGGAGCTCCACCGTGCTGCGGTCGATGTCCAAAGGCACGAAAAGAAGGCCTTTAGAGGGACACAATGTCCCCAGGGACTCAGATAAATTCTGGCATACACAGTACTTGGGGCATGCATGGGTGATCATCAATGTGGCTCCCAGGACCAGTAGGCAGCAGATGATGTGGTCCATGGTAGAGTCATACAAAGGAACCTATGTGAGAAACAGACCAAGCAAAGATTAGGTACAGGTAATCTTAAAAATGGTATCAATTCTACGCGTCTATGAAGGACTACAGAAAAAAACTTCTACGGTAAAAGGTTTAAAGTTATCTGGGATACCTCCGGGTCAAACTACCTCCACCCAGAATTTATAAAAATTTTAGAAATAATTTCAATGGAAACATAAAAATAACAGAATACAATTATACAAAGCTATGCCAAGTTTATGCAGTAGGACTAAGCATATGCCATTAGAGGCCATTAAAAGATCTTTGGTAACCTAGAAGAGCCAGCCTAAGTGCTATGACACTAAAATTTTGTGACTTTTCAGTGCAGAAACATACTCCTTAAGAGAAATATTTAAGCATTTTGATAGAACATGACTTAGAACATTTAAAAAAGTCTGGGGAACAATCAAAATTAATCAAACAGATTATTTTCATTAAAATCTTGGTGGTAACACATCAAGAGGACCTGTAAAATACTCATGAATTACTGCTGCTAAAACTTCAGACAAGGTACTGGGATAACACTTGCATGTTGTGGGTGAAGATCATCAGAGTAAGAGGGATATGGGGTAATAGCATCTTAAACTGACTCCACATTACACAATGTCCGTGCCTTTAAAATGGGGTATAGGAATGGGCTGGATTATCATCTGATTGATTGTTTTCATAAAAATGTAGGGCTGTGTAATTTCACATCCTAAACCATCTTGTAGTAAAAAAATAGATCTAATGTACTTGGCTAGACTGGATTTTTTTCCATCTGTGCTCTGTTTTACTACACTTTTACATCTATACTGTTTCATCCTGAGTACAGTGGTATTGAATGAAGATGATGATGATGGTCAGCAGGACAATTACTTCATTTATCTCATCTGGTGTTTGATTTAGAGTTGTTGGAGGAGACATCTCCTTCAATAGAGGAATGCAAAAACACTCCTTTGGTGACAAAGTTTTTACAGACAGATTATCATAGAAATAGAAGAAAAAAAACATTTTGAGTAGAGGGGAGTTTTAGGAAAAACAGATATTAAAAAAGGCTCTTCTTTGTATAAACACAAATGCAAAAAACAAATCATCAACTAATACTCTTCCATCAATATTACACCAAACGAGAAAACAGTTTTTAATATACTTGTGTTGTTATTTGGCCCTAGACTCCAGCCTAGACAATGGCACATTTAAAATGGCCAGCAAAGAGCCTGGGGAACACAAAAGAAGCATTTCATCATAAAGTCAGAGCGGCACTGTCAGAGGGAGAGTTTACAGTAAATCATCAGGTTAAAGTCAAGGCGACCTGTGGAGGGTGGAAGGTGAGAAGGTCAGGGGGGTTAGCAAAACCACATGACTCTTGACAAGTCAAGCATTAAAGCTGTGCATGTGCAGGCTGCATCTTGTGTTGAGCGAAGCGTTGACAATACTGATCTATGAAGGCCATTATGAACACTCAGGCACAGCTTTTGACAGGCTTGTCTGTGCCCAAAAGTGGATTGGAATCAACCAGCTGCAGACCGTTTCACAACAGCACTTATCTGTGCAGGCAAGCCAATTATTTACAGCAGATAGACTTGGGAATGTGGGTCTTTATGTTGTTCCAACAATTTAAATATGACTTCCATACTATTGTGTAAGATTGAAGACAATACTGAATCTTCTGAACGGTCACAGTTTTCACCAGCTCTGTTGAGCAAGCTGAAATGAAATTTCAGCTTGAGCTCTAAAGGATGTAGAGCCCAGCACACTGTAGTCATCACTGCACAATTCTTATAAAAAGTCAAATCAGGATTCCAGTACAACAAGGCTTTGTGAAGGGCAAAGGGTTTGTGAATACAACCCATGCAAATCTTAAAAATTGTACGTAAAATATAGAATGGGTAAATTCCACTTATACTACCTATTTTTTTAGAGTAACTATAACACTATAGCAAAGCCATTTGACATTTGTACAAAATACCAACTGATATTAAGAGAAAACATATTTGAATCGTTAATAACAACCAAAATTATGTTTGTAACAATGTATTATAAAAACTACGCTTATACATTCATGTTCTCCCTGTGTCTGGGTGGGTACCCTTCCGGGCTTCCTCCCACAGTCCGAAAACATGAAAGGGGGATTAGGTTAATTTGTTACTCTAAATTGTCCACAGGCGTGAATGAAAGTTGCATGGTTGTTTGTCTTTATAAATTACCCTGGGATTAACTGATAAATTTTCCAGGGTATACCCCGCTTTTGCCCGATGATGCTGGGATAGGCTCCAGTACCCCCTGCAACCCTGCATAGGATTGATGGATGTGTGGCTGAAACCTGTCCACATATAATCCAAAATATTCTAAAACTAACATCATCCTGGGACATTGTTAACACCACTTAAACTAAACATACCGTAGCCAAACCTAAAATATAAACTGTAAAACAAAAATAGGATATACAGTGTATGATAGGTATAATATATCAACATCTTATAAATGTCCCGACTATCCCAGAAATGAAGGTTTGAATTGAAAATCCTAGGTTGGTCTGATTTATTTCATAGTTTATCAGTGATAATAACATTGAGCTCATTAAATTCATAGCTGTGATCTGGTCTCGTGTGGTGAGATCATGTCATCCAAGTCCACCAGGTTCAAAGACATCAGGAGTCAGACAGGTTGTAAAGCAAAGTCAAAGTTGAAATAGAAAACAGGATTCTAAAGTGAAAAGTTCAAATGAAATACCTTCATTGAAGTTGAACTTTTTCCTCCTCCGCTTGTTTGGCTAAACTGAGAGGTTTTAAATGTCTCTTTGCCTTTTTGAACCAAACAGATGAAGCCACAGCCAAAATTTACAGTTATGTCTGTGAAGTATTTGGATAATGGCACAATTTTGTTCCTTTTCTATCTGTACATTACCAAAATTGTTTGTAAGCGTGTGTTTGAGATAAAAAATATGCATGCAGCATTTAAAACAGAAAAAAAAACACTTTAAAAAGGAAATACTCAATATGTGGTATTCAAGCCATTATAGAATTAGGAGAGGTCAAGGGGGCGGCACAGTGGTGCAGTGGTTAGCACTGTCGCCCTACAGCAAGAAGGTCCTGGCTTCCCGAGTCAGGGCCTACGAATATAATAGAGGCAGTGTGGGATCAGTGTAGAATCCCCAAATTTAGAAACATTTAGCTTATTTTTAATTTAAAGCTAATGGATATTGGAGCCATGCTTCATAACTCTTGCTTCAGATAGACAGATAATATTTCCTGTTAGACAACACCACACAAACAGTGCGATAGAATTTGGTGATCTGAAAATGTCAACATCAGTTTTCTAAATTTTTGTCTTTTGTCACAGTGCATTGCTGAAGACAGAAAAAAATAAGGTGGTGACAAGATAAATCTGTGAAAATCAGATGTGAAAACCATAACTTTTCAACTGTTGTCTCCTTAATGTCCACAGCATGGTTTAATGTCTTGTGTTGGAGGAAAGTAAGGCGCTGAAGCCACTTTAATAGCTTGATGACTAATTATCTAGTCCACTGCACTATAAGTAAATGGCTTAAAAACTTATTTGCGAATGTTAACATAAGTCGGCCTACATACTAAATAATGTAATGCTTATTCATCAGCAGCACTGCTTACAAAGCGCTGTCTGTCTTCCTTGGCTTCTAAGCTGTGGTAAATTTGTTAATGGTGTGTCTCTGTGACCAATTATATGCTTGCTCAGAACACCCACTCACTCAGTTTCAGATAAAATATTACATAAAATAAGATTAGATATCCCTTTATTAGTCTGACAATGGGGAAATCTGCACTGTTGCAGCAGCAAAGGGGTAGCAAGAAAAATATTAGTATATAGGCTGTAAAGTGTCGAAAGCACTGAAGAAATCAAAGAAGAAGAAGATTCTCACAGTGCTCCCAGGCTTTTCCAGGTGAGAGAGAGTTCTGAGTAGGAGGTAGATGATGGTATCATCCAACCTGAGACCAGGCCAGTAGGCAAACTGACTGTCTCACGACGGGACAAAGATGGACAAGGACCAGCCTGTCCAGAGTCTTCATTAGGTTAAGTGTCCTGTAGCTGCTAAGGTTTTTTGGGTGCAATGTCTTTGGCATTAGTACCATGCTGAGCTCCCTCCTCACCTAGATTATTGGTTTGGTCCGCAAACTGATTCTGCTGCAGCTGGTCGTCTAACTTCCTCCTATACATGTATTTCACCCCTCTCATATTTTTCTCCTGAGCTCTCTTTGTACCACCTTCAGTTTCTCCTTGTTTTCTCATTTAAAGGCCCTTTTCTTGTCCTTGAGGAGAGCCTCAATTAATCAGGATTAATCCAGGTTTTGTTGTTAGGAAAACATTGTAAAGTCCTGGTGCATATGATATTCTCCATACAGAATTTTATGTAGACTGTTAATGTGTCAGAGTCCACCCCGTCAGGATTCTAAAGTTCTTTGAAAGAAGTGTGTGTCTATTCTGTGGTGCTGCTGTAGCTTTGGATATGAGACACAATGTGGTGAGACATTTTTCTACATGCACCATAACTTTTAACACCAGCTATCCATCAGGCAGCGCATTATGAACAGAAAAGGCTTGTGAGCTCAAAGTCAAAGCAGCTTTGGGGAAACGGCAGTCATTTTTTTTTTTTTACAAAGTCCTTAAAACAGTCAAAGTCCAGAGTCCAGAGGGGAGGCAAAAGCAAGGATGTCTCTGACATGATCAATTTCTCTGTGCATTTGCAAGTTAAGAAATTCTTTCACTTTCCGTCTGTACAATCAGTGCTAAATAACCATGCTCCTGCATCTGGGGCCTTGGACAGGGCTGCAGAAAAGTATCCCCAACTCATATCTACGCTTGGGTAGGGCTTAGGTTAAAAAAAGATTCCATGGATTTGATAAGCTGGAGCCATGTGTTTCATTCATTTTAAACCCTTTCATGCAATTTGACATGACGTGCATTTGTAAGGAGCTCAGTGAAGCTTTTAACTTTAATGTTGGTGAGCTGGAGATGGAAATTATCATGGTACATAATGAAATTTAATACTCAGAACACAACAGGGACCCACACCCTTGTGGGCCTTGCAGAGAGCAGCCTTAAAATTTGCCAGTATGTTATATCTCTTACTACGGTGCACTGGTGGGATCAATGCAGTGTCAGGCTTCCAACTAATCTTGGAACAATTATGAAACTAAAATGCATGAAACAGATTGTTTATATTTTTGTTATGTATTATGTGACTGCAATTGAGGTGTGAATCTCCAAAGATACTGGAATTCCAATTTGAACAGCTTTTACTTTCTAAGTTGTGTGTTAAAAGGCCAGATTGTACATAATACTTATACTATATTTTTAATTTCTAGTATTTCAGTTTTTATTTATCCCTTCTTATACTGTGTGTTGACTTATTTTGGTACTTTTTACCCTGCACTGCTACTCACCGCTGTACTGCTGTGTCAATCTGAATTTTCCCAAGTGGGATCGATAAAGTTACATCTTATCTTATCTTATTACACTACTGAGCCAAAAAGTTGGCAATGTTGATTATTACATTAAAACAAATTTTCATGTTTGAATGTTTACCTATCCACTGTGTACTGTAAATAAAAACACAAATATTCTTAAATAGTCATATGTTTATAGGTAACTTAAGACATATATTTTAATCTAGAAAATGATTTTGAACAAGTAGCCATCCATACAGTTCCCCAAACTTTGGGTAGTCCTCAGTCCCAAAAAGGTTGGAGATCCCTGTTCTATAGCCTTGAAAGAATGCCCTGACCATGAAACCATGAAAAATGAGTGTGTATGTTTGACAATCCACAATTACATTCCCATTTTCCCATGGATCCAGGGTATTTTGTTTAAGAGTTTTGTTCATTCAGACAGGAGATGTAGTGCCATGCTAGCTGGCAATTTTTGATCGATATTGAAAATGGCAACAGAAGGAATTGATACTGAGGAAATAGTAATGTTGCAAATGTATTATCATGTCTTTTTCAAGATGACTGTTTAATGAAAAGATGTACTGAGTGAAATCATTAAACTGGGAACACTTCTTCTCACATACTTGGTTAATGAGTTAAGGTATTGGTCATTGTGTTTTCAATTTGTGGGTCTTGACTTGATATTTATTTGGGTTTGTAGTTGTTACAAAGGTGTGGATGTGTGGCAGTCATGTATCTGTATATATATTTTGTGGTTGAGCAATTAATTGTGTGAACGCAGCCTTTATATGGTGTTGTTGAGTTGTGCTTTACTTTATTATATAGGCAGTGTGGTTTGCCAACTAGTGTCACACAAAGTGATTACCTCATTGACATAAGTCACATAAAAACAATTAAAATTGTTTCACCATGTTGCATTGCATTTCCTATTGCACTATTGTATCACATTCAGCAGTGGACATCTTTTATTTTTTAGGTGTCCCTGCCCTTCAGACAGTCTGAGTCTGCCACTGATAATATCCTTGACATTAAAATATTGTACTAACCACATTAAAATTTACTGCTGCTGCTACAGCGTGACTTATTAACTTTTTATAGTGTTAGTGATTTTCAGAAGCAGAACACTGACAAAAGCTATGTGTCCCGTGTCTACCTAAAGTGGTGTGCAGCAGGAAGCCGGTACAACACACTGCAAACACACAACGTGGTTGTCATCTAAGAAAAGATTGTGCTGCCATGCCAGACAGTATGATGTAGTCCACTGAGTACTGGACTGATTCAATTGAACTGTACTGTTCCCTTCACATCAGGTCAGTGGACATATTTAGTATTACAGCAAGTTGGACCTATACTTGGAGTTATTTCAAGTTCTGATTAAAAAATGATTCTATTAAATTCTGTAAAAGACATAAAAGGAAGTTATAACATTTGTAGCCTATTATTGCTATTATTTTTTTCACCGTAAAATCAACTATTTTTCCATATTTACTTGATAAGGATGTTGGGTCTTATTTATGGGTTGTATGGCTGACCAGACCCTCCAAACCGAAGTGTCGGGCATTTAAACTCAGAACTCTGACTCTGGCTTATTTCTCAGACTTTGGATTCTAAAAATAAAGTCCGAAATTTTGACAATATATTGAATCTTTAACATGTGCCCATAACTCAAATCAATATTATTCATATATCTCTGTTCTGTCAGCCCTTTACTGTGTCACCTCTGTCAGCCAAGCCTGTAGCCAGCCAGGCCTCCACCAACTGCAACTCCTGCTATTCCACAATAAAAACTTTCTTCAACAGTCCTCTGACCAAAATTGCCCAAAAACACAAATGATGAGTACAACAACATTCATATCAAGAAAAACTTACCAACATTAACAGTGCACCATTAGTTAAATATATTATAGAAAATACTGGCTCATTTATCCACCCAGTGGATTTATTAGTGAATTTTTGTAATTGTAATTAGTCAACTAAGTCATAATGGAATTACATAGTAAATGAGTATTGAGTTTCCATTCAATGTTAAATTCAAAGTTAGACACAGATGACTTACAGTATATTCTATTTAGTGCCAGCACACAAAGAAAGCAGCACAAAGCCAACATTTCACAAAGCTTTTTCTAATCTTTACTGTCTGTTACTGATGTTATACAACCATTGCATAACTACAGTATGTCTCCTTTGAATGTATGAAACAAGAAAGGGTAAAATGAAATTTCAAGGTGATTAGGCAGCTGTGGCTCAGATAACCCTAACCCTTTTCCAAGAGTTCATTTCTGTTTCCTGCGTTGTAGTGTTTCCCGCTTAATTTTTTAGGTTCTGTTTCTCCTTTTTTTCTTGTCTTGGTTTACATTTCCGTCTGTGTACCGCTCTTGTGATTACCTCATGCCTTTCATCTGTAGCTGTGTCCCAATTTAGGGGCCATAGCTTCCAGAGGACATGGCCTTCGAAGGCTGGGAAAGCCACTCCAAAAGCTAGACCTGAGTCAATGAAATGAGACTCTCTGCCTTTGGAGGATTTCCTGGTTACATCACCAGCTGTTCACGCCCTCACCCTTTTCACATGATTTCTGTGTAAACCACTGCCGGTGACCAGAGAAAGAATGGAAGGGAGAACAGAGCCAGAAGTTTAACTTTTGTACTTTGTTTGTATTTGTTTAAGTAGGAGGAGGAGGGGTCGCGTCACTGCAGGTGTATCTCTGGCTTAGAGCCATGAAGAGGTAAAACTGCAAAATTGTAACCAACAGTAACGTTATCATTAGGCTATTTAATGATACCTGTTACGGGTAATTATCGTACCTATACTTTTTACACTGATTAGTGTGAAATGACATTAACACTAGATATTTAAGATATAGCTTAGCATATGTGGTTACTGTAATCTTTGACAATTCATTCATATTTATGAATCAGTAAAGCAAGTTGAGTAGATGGACAGATAGACAGATAGACAAACACACAGACCTCATGTGTAGCCTCCTGTGTCTTAGCTGTACACACTTAATATAATGTTCATGGTATCCATTTTTGTCCTAATTTCCATGTCAAGATCAGACCCTGTACTGCAGCATCAACCTAGGAGTGTTGCTGTGATGAACACATTTCAGGCAGTGCTGCTGTACCTTCTTTAGAAGGACCAGACACATAGACGAAGGGCCACAACTGAGACCCCGGGTTTCCCCGTCTAGCTATAGAGTGGCCATTGTACTGGTGGCCCCCAGAGTGTCTGTGATGCCTTGTTTTAAGTCTTTTTTTATTGTAATAATTAAAGATGTAAATTATTTCTCTGGTACGTTTGTAAATATTCGTAGATTTTTGATGGAATAAATAACATGTAACAAAATAACAATATTTTTATTCATTGTTAACATTTTATTTCTTTATACAGTCAAGACTTGTGTAGTTTTTGTTGTAAATAATAATGAATTAATAGCATGAATGAACAGTATTTTTAACACATTATCAATACATCCATCCACGTAGACAAACTGCAGCCAAGTTGCAGCGGTAGGTTTGCCGCTGATCTCCTCTGCTGTCCCTGGCCACGTGTAATCCTATAAGAAGAAATTAATCATGTCTACAACAGCAAAACCTTTTCAGATAAGTGTTTATTAACTTGAATTGGTAGGGCAAATATAATTTCATTTTCAAATCACATGTACCTACTGTTTATTTTAAAAATCATTCCACTCTTTTTAGCCCAGAGCCCATTTTTCTACAGAATTGTCCTAAACAAAGAGAAAACAAAGCAAGGGAAACACTAAATCAATCACTTTAACAAAGGGACGTAACGATTGAAAAAGGTTACAGCAGGACAGTTAATCCCCCAAAAATTTACTTGGATGTGGTTTTGTCTTTTTATTTTAGGCTTTTAATAGTATTGAGGCTAATTGAAATTCCTTTATAATACAATATGACTTTGTTACCCTTACCTTCATGCCATACTGGTGGCGTTTTCAGCCCCAGTGAACAGATGTTCATTCCCATCAGCTGTTTTCATAAGGGTTTTATAAGGGTCTCGGTATGCTCTTTGCTCCCTAAAACAAAATGCAGGCTACGTTTTGTTTTATGTCAAGTTGTCAACAAACAAAATGGTTCCTCAATAACAAAGTAAAATTAATCTTCAGCCATATACTAATCAATCCACAACATTTTACAGGACTTTGTAAGAGAGATTCAACAGTCTGAAAATCAAGAAGGGCTTGCAACAATCTAAATTTGTTAACCTTTGACTATTCATGTACATAGCATGAAGTATAAATTGTTTATAAAAGTCACAGCCACAGTAAGATGGATGTCAGCCTCTGAACCTCTTACTTTTGATAGGCCGTGATCAGATGCGAGCAGCAGAGCTTCAGTGGGAGAAGGCAGCTTCACCACTAGTTAACGTCATTAACATCTGTATGTATTTTAACAGACACTTTTAGGTTTGAAGGTCCCTGCCATTAGCTAGTTGAAATGCAATAATGATACTTACATTTGAAAGTGTGATCCTTTCACTAGTTCCCCAGCAAGCAATGAATGTTGGGATATGGTAGGCCATGAAGGATGCATCCAATGGATCCTCCAAACAGAGGGAAACAGAGCCTGTATTTGGAGGCGCATCCGAATTTGGACAGCCTTCATCATGACGCTGTGAAATAATCAGCCTCAAATGCAATTGGGAAACAGCTCGAGTTTGGTTGTCTGCCCCACCCTGGTGTTCCCAATTATCTCCACCCTCCCTGTGTATTTAAATCCATGTTACCTTTGTCCCTTGTCAGATCATTGTGTTTGTATTGTGTTATTACCTGCGTTTCTTCCACATGTTCACTGGTCTCTTAGTTTGCAGTTTCTTTTGGACACTTTGGTTCTGTTTTGGGAGTTTTGGACTCTTTCTCAGTTTAAATCTTTTTTACATAAAATAGCTGTTTTACATTGCCTTAGTTGTCTGCATTTTGGGCTTAAACCCAGCTCCAGACTTATCAAATGTAACAAATTTCATGGACAGCTGTGGTCTATTCTCTTGAACTGTCTTCACATTTCAATTAAATATAACAGAATACACCAGTGATAGGATATAAGCATCCTGCATACAGGGTGTTTTAGATGATATTCTCCTGAAACAGACAGATGGCGAAGTGGTATGTTAGGTTTACACCTACTCATTTCACTGATAATGTAAATGTTTGCATTGTTTGGTTTAGTTTTTAGCCCCAGAAGTGGCTCCAATCAACCTCTATGTTGCCTCTCATAAGGAGTAGCTTGAGGGATCTATGTTGCTAGAAGTTTTGTTGTCTGTCAAAATGTTTGCCTTTTCGTATAACTTTTGAGACTGTACATTTAAAATTGATAGTGGTAGTAGGGGTAGGGATGGAGGGACATTGTGAGGGAGCAATTAATTACAGCAAAAAGACAACTCTCCTGTGCCCCACAAGTCATAAAGTTAAATTTTCATTCAAAATCTCAAACCTTTTTCTGAGACAAGGACTTAAATTCCTCAGAGGAGCACCACAAAGCATCCAGAAAGGAAACATCAAAAACTGTCATGGTTTATGATCAGCCCAGGTTAGGAGGTACAGAGGAAACCACTGCTGTAGAAGACTACAAAGCAGGTTTATTCATTCATTCATATAACTTTTTTAAGGAGCATAAGAAGCTATATAACTAAACTTTAGACCCTGCATTTTGTAGTTTCATCTGCCAAGGAGGCTATATTTTCTAATATATTAATTTTGTATCCTATGTCTCTTACAATCATGTATTATTATGCATTGCCTATTACGACTAATAAGACTATGAAATGCACCTTAAAACATTGCCTCCAAAAGGATCCAGGCATCACTGAGTTTTCTAGGAGAAATTTCTTTCTGACAGAGAGCCTGATCTGTCTGTATTACAAATGTATTACAAAGCTTCACAACTTAGGTGAAGTAAAGCCTCATGAATGGTTTGTACTAGGGGACTGCATTGGGAATTTCAAAAGGATTCTTTGGGAACCAGAGGTTGGTAGTACCCTGTTACAGTTACATTTATTAAAGTCAATTTCTTTGATAAATTATATTGTAAGAGTAGTTTTAAAGAAATTTACTTTCTACTTAAACTTGACTATATTTGTGAAGAATAAAACACTACTTTTCCTCCATTACATTATTCTACATTACGTCCCCACATTACATTTACTTTTACCGTTGTTCATTTTTCACGGTTTGTGCATGACCAATTTGTTTTGTTTTTCCAGAAGAGAATTCCACCAGCCTCTGTAGCATTACTCTGATCAACCAATCAAACAATCAAACCTAAGGAAAACACTCTGCTCTCTGTAACATTCATAGAGGATTATTCACCCATTTATTAATGACATAAGATATCTACGGATGAACAATACATCTGTGGCTCAAATGCTAGTAAAATTGTAAAGGATCAAAAATCACCTGTTTCATGCTGTGACGCATAAACTATTACCCTATTGCGTTTTTGTATTAGAGATAATAACATTTCAAATTTTTTCAAAACTAAGCAAAAGGTGTCGTCATGCGGATTGAGATAAATCACAGTCTGTACCTTTTGTTCAAATTCTGATGGTCAATACTCAGGGGTATATCTTTAAAATGTCTCCCTGTAGCCAGAAATATGTTGTAAAACTCTCTGTAAAATGAATTTTCTGTTGTTAAATTTTGGCTGGAAAACCTTAGCAGGTATCTGCCTGCTGTCCTGAAAGAGAGATATTCTACATCACTGTGAATAAAAATGTAGGGTGACAGGTCTCTTCTCCCCATGAAAGCTTTGTGGTCCCCCATACCCAAAAGTATACATTTATGTCTGGCAGATACTTCAAGTTGCATATCTTGGATTTCTCTGGGATGGAGAACATGCTGTTCATGCTGATGCGCAAAGGGGGCAGAGACAGATACATTTTTAACAAATAGAGAGGCCCCCAATGCTCCCAGAAGGAAAGTGGAGTTCCAGGCACCTGTGAAGCAAAAAGCTTTAATGGTGCAGGTCAGTTTGATTCTCAATTCAACAGAGTTCAACAAAACTCTCTCACAGAAAGATATGTCCCTATGAAGAGGGCCGAGAAGGTGTACTTTTCTGGAATAGGCTGTGAAACTGGCTTTCTTATTTTGCCCTTTATTAAAATATTTAACTGTCACTATAGTGTCCATAACTCCAGAAGCATCTTTCTTAAAAAGGTCGCTGCTGAATTGACTCTTGAGCGTATCCTCTTAAAAATTTAAGTAGTTTTTGAGTCTCAATCATGATGCAGTAGGGATGTGTGGCATTTGAAAGTGAGATCAATCTATCCCCCAAAATACCATTGCAGTGACTGAAAATTGGATTCAAAGGATAATTGATGAGGCCCACTGCTGCATCGCTGGCCAGGAGAGTACCATTTGCGTTGGTGATTTTCACAAGGAGATACAGTAAGGTGTCATTCAAATCCAGATACGTATCACCATCTCCACGGATAAAATGAAATGTCGCCATAGGTTCCTTCAATATCAATTGTTCTCAATAGCGGCACATAAGGAGGCCAGTCATCTGCAGACGTACTATGTCTCTATAACAGTCCATATGATAAAACCCTGCCATTAAAGCCACAGGATAGGGGAGCCATCTTTTGGTCAAATTCGAAACATTCTCCCACCATATTAGCCATGGGCAGGTCAAAATGTACATGAGTTGGGCCTCCTGCCCAGAAATCAAATCTCTTCTGAATGTTGCTATAGAGAATATAAATATCAGAATTAGTTTCTCAAAAAGCAAAACTAAACTAAACAAACAAAAACCCTCCAGCTCTGACCTGATCAGAAGTATGTGTCTATAATAGCCACCTCTAAAACCTTGATAACTCTCTGCTTCTGGACCAATCAAAGGAGGCCACATCTTGAGGTAGGTTATACCAGGTGTCAAAGCACCCTCCCACTGCCCTTCTAAATAAATATGTTGCGCTAAATCCATGCAATAACTGGAACCCTTATTGTCTTTGAAAATGTCTCCTTCATCAAGGAATGATGGTGACCACAAGAGTGTGTTGAGCCTAAAGTAATGAACCTTGGATGGGTTCTCCATCATAATCTTCCAGTCTGTGTAAGCAGGAGGGCTGCAAGGAATGCAATCGGACACTAAATATATCATCTGTAAAACTTTGTTCATATTTCTTAACCAATACTACTCTCAACTTTGATATCCTGACTAGGTCTTCTTAAAATTCATGTTTGATTTACCCTTCTGACGGGCGGTGGATGTGACAGTGCAAGTATTGAAACACTTGAAAGGCATCCTCTGAGGTCACCTGCATAGGCATCATTTTATACTGCTGTGATAGCTGTGATTATAGCTTTCAACCAAGTCATGTAAGACATCAAGGTCACACAGGGTGTTGTTTTTTGTAAAATATCTCCATATTCTACTTTTTAATGTACGATTAAATCTTTTAATCACAGAGCCATTGAGGTCAATGGCCTCAAGAACCTCTGTGATTAAAAGAAAAAAAGTGAGTAGCTGACAGGTTCCAACTACATCTTTCACTGATTCTTTTAAAATTTCTTTAACACTATCAAAGCAGATAATTGACAAAGCAGATTTGCTCATAGACTAAGTGTGGTGTACCGTCACTCCCCAATATGTAGGAAAACAATGAGTTCAGACATTTTTTCCCAAAAGAGTTTCCCAGTCTCTTAATCTCTCTGATCTAAGTCTCAGTGTTTCTATCTTTGAAACTGTTCTCAATAGCCTGACTCATATATTCATCATTAACTGATGAATATATGGCTCTTGATGTTGATCAACAAGTTTTCCCCAGTAATTCCCCATTTTTTGTTTTTGTAAAAAAAAATATTTTTTAAATTTTTTTTTAAATGTTAATGTATTGTCATATATGATGATTTATGCAAATTTATGCCAATGTCTGTCAGATCTGACACCAGAAAAAACACAGAGGGCAGAGTTTAAGCATCAAATGCAGACCGACAGATCAGGTTTATAGTTCTGAGGTGTTTATTAAAGGGGAGGGCAAAATTACTCATCAGATGGTAAGCCAAAGTCAATACCGGGAAATCAGCCCAACCATCTTCCTGCTTTTCTTAACTTTCATTACTCACCATTCTAATTGTCATGACATACTGATTCGTAAAATTTTTTTTTGAAAATGACAGTGTGATTTAAAGTTTTAAAGATATCTCATGCTCTAGTACCTCTTTTACAGCTAATGAGATTAGTATTACATGAGATAAAGATGAATGAAGGTTTAAAACTGCACAAAATAATAAAGCCATTTATCTCTAAAAATAATCTGAAACTGTACAGTGTTTTGACATTTTACGGGTAACATTTTGATGTTTTATGATTCTGTAAGTATACCAGACAAAACACTTCTACTACATTACTACTACACACAAATTGGCTTCCACATGAAATGACACTTTATGGAAACCAGATGAAAAAATACAGAGAGCACCACTGCTGTCTACAGACAACAGTTGGTAAAGCCAAACTTGAGGGGGAAGGGGGAAAGGGGGAAAGCACACCCAGTCTGACATTGGTAATATTCCAACTAGGTAAAGCGAATAAAGTCCTGAAATCTTGAAAAATGTACACCACACAAAACCTTTTGCCTTGTTTTTCTGTTAATGCAGCCAAAGAGGGTTACATAGTGACTTATCTTCATTGATGAAGTCCAAATAGATAAGACCTGATTTCAAACTTTGATGTATTTCTTGGTTGTTTGGTATTTCAACTTCAGCAACATGGCATATTTTAAATATTGCACAAACCTTTCAAAAGTACAAAGGTTTCTTAAAATTCAATTCAGACAAGGGATGGAAAACAATCGAGAAAACAAACAAGGATTACAAAATTTTAATATTAACTGTGAATTGCAAAATTCTCATACAGTCTAATAATGGGACCAAAGCTAATTTGTAGAGAAACAAAATTGGATGGCTTATTCAGTGATCAATATAGTGTGTACTGTCAAAAATACTCAAAAATCATTTAAGTAATCTGCCAGAGGGTACATGCAAATTTTAGTAATTAATTGATGGATACCTGTCAATTAACCCCCAATGTTTATACATGATGATGGTTTTAAAATACTTCTAAAATGCGACCCCTAACTGGATAAGCGGTAGAAATTGGATGGATGGATGGATGTCATTAGTCTCTCCTATTTCGTTGGATAGTTGTAAATAATTTTTCTTAAGGCAAAGTAAGAGGTAATCTTTCTTATAATAATATAACTTGACTTCCAGGAATTTAATTACCACCTCTGCCTCCACAGCCTAATGTAAGTTGTTTTGCTTGACTTGCCTTGCACTTTGGAAAAACACCCTACAACTGGTGCGGGAGCATGAGAGGATTTCAAGAAAACTTGCGGATTACAGGAACCACCTGCGCTTCAATCTGAGATGCAGACAACAGAGGCTCGTCCCTGGCAGTTTACACCTGAAGTCTACCATCAAGGGCCACAGAGCTGGACCAATACTTCAGAGAGCACAGAACCAACTACTTAACAAAAGGATCAGGCAGATGAACTTCACAATAGAAGCACTTACCGAAAGGAGGGACCAGTCTCTACAGGAATTGACGCCGCTTCTACCATCCACAGTCATGGGGGAAGATAACAACTTCATCACAAAAGCATAGGAAACTCAACACGCCAAGGGTAAGGAACGACAGACCAGAAAATTCCTTGCACTCCAGGCCAAAGCCTATAATACCCCATGGGCTTTTGAACCATCCAACCACAAGCAGGAAGACACAAAAGACAGTAAAGATAAGTGGGTTAAAAACTTATCTAACAGAGACCTCACCCAGCCAGAAAAGAATGTCCTAGCCAAACGACTCAACTTCGCCACCTCTACACAACAGTTGCCTGTAGTGGACCTCATCACAGCCACAGAATCAGCCATAAGGTCCAACAACCTTGTATTAGCGGAAGCTGAACAACTCAGGATGAAAGTATCAGCAGCGCTTGCAAGCGCAAAAATACCTCCATCTAATATCACAACTGAAGAGAGGAAAGCCATAACCGTGCTTAACGAAGACAAGAGCATCACTATTCTTCCGGTGGACAAGGGGAGATGTACAGTGGTACTCAACCAATCAGATTACCACTCCAAGATCACCACCTTGCTCAGCGATGACAACACCTACCAAACACTGAAGCGTGACCCCACCAGTGGATACATGAAAAAGGTCATCAACTACCTTCAACAATTGGAGAAGGAAGGAGTCATCAACCGTCCCACTTACTATAGACTATATCCAGTAGATTGCATACCATGCATATACAGCCTTCCCAAGATCCACAAGGAAGGAACCCTGTTAAGAGCCATTGTCAGCAGCCTCAACTCAGTTACTTAAAACATCTCTAAACACTACACAACTATACTTTCACCTCTGGTTGGCGAAACTCCACACCAAATCCAGAATTCTAATGACTTCACCAGCAAAGTTCGGGACCTCAGGCTGGTAGGAAACCATGGTCCCCTTTGATGTCACCTCTCTCGTTACATGCACACCCACATCTGAAGCGGTGGAAACCGTCCGAAAACAGCTAATGCAAGACAGTACTTTGGACCTTAGAACGAACTTCACCCCGGTACAAATCTGTAATTTGTTGGACCTCTGCCTATCCACCACCTACTTCAAGTACAACGAATGTTTCTACAGACAGAAGCATGGCTGCGCCATGGGCTCCCCAGTGTCTCCTATTGTGGCCAACCTCTACATGGAGGAAGTGGAAAGTAGAGCACTGAGCTCCTTCAAAGGAACAAAACCGAGTCATTGGTTCAGATATGTAGATGACACCTGGGTCAAGATTAAAACCCAAGAGGTAGAAGCCTTCACGGAACACCTTAACTCAGTAGACAGCAACATCAAATTTACAAGGGAGGACATGAAAGAGAACAGGCTGCCTTTACTGGACTGTGCGATACACCCTGAGAAGGACGGAGGGCTCAACATTGAAGTCTACCGCAAACCTACTCACACAGACCAGTACCTGCTCTTCAACTCACACCACCCTTTGGAACACAAGCTGGGAGTTATCAGAACCCCACATCACCGGGCTGAAAATGTTCCCACAAGGACAGAGGGGAAGACTAAAGAACACAAACATATCAAGACAGCATTAAAAACCTGTGGATACCCTAACTGGGCGTATGTCAAATCCACTAAGCGCTCCAGGAACAACAACCCGACAACACAGGAAGAGGAGAGGAACAAACGCCACAACGTTGTCATTCCGTATGTGGCAGGGGTGTCAGAGAAATTCAGAAGAATTTCCTCTGAGCATAACATTCCAGTTCACTTCAGACCCTGCAACACTCTGAGACAGAGACTGGTTCACCCTAAGGACAAAACTCACAGACACAAACTTAAAAATTGTTTTGGCTTTAAAAGTTTTTTAGGCAGTTCAGTGCAGTGAGGAGTGCACAGACCTTTATATCAGGGAGACCAAACAACCTCTCCACAAATGCATGGCTCAACACCGGAGAGCCAGTTTCTCCGGCCAGGACTCAGCAGTCCACTTACACTTAAAGGAGAAGGGACACGCCTTTGAGGATGAGAATATGCATGTGCTGGACAGGGAGGATAGATGGTTTGAGAGAGGAGTAAAGGAGGCCATCTACGTCAAGCTGGAACAGAAATCACTTAACAGAGGAGGTGGCCTCAGACATCAGCTCTCTACCACGTATAATGCAGTTTTGAAATCCCTCCCCAGGAAACTTAACCACAGTTCACACTTAGGCTCATGTGAAACCAGCAACTCACATGATGACCGGGGGGAGTGATTACCCATCTGATAGTGGGTGGATCTGGGCCACACAGATTGGGGACGGGGCATTGTACCCTTGTGCCCACTACCCTGAGTAAGAAGGATCCTCCACAAGGTTAAATACTGGGGACTCACTACCAGGAATTTAGAACTGAAGAAGCCTCTTGGATGAGAGGTGAATGGGAAGCCCCAAGCCCCTCTCTACGACGGGTTTGGAGGCAGAGAGAGTACGCAGCTGTTTCAAGTCTGCACTCTTCCCAAACTTACCAACTGCAGCTTTAGAGGGACATTGTTTGGCATTATCTGAATATCTATTTTCTATATGACATTATATGTTGCTAATTTTTGTCTATTTAATTATGTCCATGCTCTGGTTATTGAAACACTATATCAGAGGTTACTCAGTAGTCATTTTTTTACGTGAGTAGATTTTTCACTAAATACTTTCTTATTCAAGTAAATATTTAGATGATTATTTTACACTTCTATTTGAGTCAAATGATTGTAAATTAACAATACTTGAGTAAAATTTTTGGATACTTTACCCACCTCTGTAATTTGCAATGTCTTTGAAAATCAAACTCTTACATTTTAATGCAGAGCAGGGTGATAGAATAAAAACGCTGTATTTTCAAAGTGCACAATGAAAATACATACATAATACATAAAACACATAAATACAAAACAACACAGGATTCAAGGAGTTGAGTTTCTTTTTCCGTTTACATTTCGATTTGCAGGCTGCTTTTCTAATCTTATAGGTTATTTTGTTTGTTTATTTGTCAAATAATTCAATTTCTCTTTTAAACCTGACCATTTACCTTTTAGGTGACACTTAGCCGTGTGGCTAAAACAGTAAAAAAAATGCAAATTAGCCATGTAATAATCTCTCTGATATGCTGTCATCTGGCATACATATTGATGGAACGGAAACATTTTATTTGTAAGTTCTTTCCTCTTTCCTCTAATTCCTCTTTTTATTGCCCATTAAAAATGCAACATAGTTAATTAGTTTGCAATAAAACCTATTAATATGATAAAGTCTGTTTTGAAATCACAGCCTGGCATTCATTAAATATTAGCAAGAAAAAATATTTTTCTGAGTAAGAAGACAGAGTACAAGTCTGAGTAGAGCTATTTCTTTGGCCCTAGAGAGGAAATGTAAGAGAAATATTCATACTAAATACAGTGCAAACACCAGCTAAGGATCAAGGTGTAGAGATTTTTCTGAAGCAAATTAAAGTGAGTTGTGGAGGAGGATGTAGAAAACAGCATGATTCAGTGGGGAGAGTAGGAGCTGAGGCTATTAGACATGGTTCACAGGCTTATTGCTGATTTTTCTGGAGGTGAATGAAGGAAAAAATTATGCTTACATCGCAGTTGTCATGCTGTGGCCCAGAAGAAGAAGCGCTTTATAAATATATTCAGACAAGGCATCAGGACAACATGCAAATGCAAACCATGGCAATAAATTAAAAACAGCCATTACATTCGTAATGCTCCTGGCACTCTTGCTAAAATTACTGAAGCAAGACAAATGATTGACACTCATCAGATGATCTGATTGGTTTTCCTCTGGAGAAGCAATAGAGTTAAAATGTTTGGGTTTTTTAAAAATTTTTTTTAGGTTACCTACAGGAGCTTTAGCAAATTCAGAAAAATCACAAGATCTCTGCCGACAATGGTAGGCATACCCATAACAATAGCACGAACAGAATACAGACAGTGTGACACTCTGAATCTTCTGCGTTAAAGAACTGGTAACACCAGCAGGTTTCACATGGCTCTCTGGTCTGGAATTCAGCAAACATTAACATGAAACATTGAAAAATTACTATTTTTCAAAGGTAAATGTAAATTTCCTGTATTTATATAGCACCTTTCTAGTCATTTTGACCAGTCAACGTGCTTTTACACTCCAGGTTTTGTATTTACCCATTCACACACACACATAAGGATTCATTAGGGTCTGGTTCCTGGTTTTCTGTAATAAACTGGTGCTTGACAGTGTAAAAGGACCCATTCAGAGCAAATTTAAAGGAAACAAATTTTAAGTATATATACCAAAAATGCTCATTTATGTCTACAGAAGAGCATAGTTATATAAGCTGACTCATCAGAGTACCCTGGCTCATGACATGAGTCTATGGGTGGCACTGGCTTGACTGTATACAGACATCAGTCTTCCCATGAATTTTCTTTCAGAGTGAAATGTCCAAAGAAAAGAAATTCATGGATCAATATATTGTTTAATCAATTTACAAACATATTTTTGGCAATTCTAGCATTCAAAAATCTTAAAATAAAACAATTAGCATAACACATTCAATACCTGCTATTAATCAAACTATTAGCAATGTTTCTGTGAGAATGTTAGCAAGGCAAAGAATGTTTGAATCTAGCCTCTCAGTAGAGCTGGTTGGTAATTGACCCTCTGAGTGTCGGTCTGACTATGCTTACTACATCATCACTGTACTTCTCTGTGTGAGACAAATTGTCTGTTTCTGCCAGTTCTTACCTATATTGTCCTGTCTCATTGCCATAGGTTTGCTCCCAGGCTCAGCCTGCTTTCACAGCCACCATGGCTGTCACTCCCACACAAGATCAAGAAACAACCTGGAAAACATACGCACATACCATGAGGTGTACAGTAATTAAAGGATTGTACCGCTGGTCTACATGTCAACTCCTTCAAAACTCCTGACCTTTTTCAGTATATAAATCTAAAAAGTGAATCCACGTCAAGGTGTAAAGACACCAGTCTCATTACAGTGACCACTTTCAGATATACAACCAGCAGATCCCAGCAGCCTCAGCAACCTCTCATCTTGTCTATCTTACGTCAAATCATGGTTATCTCACATGAGATGCACTAACATGGCGGCCTGATTCCACAGGCATTTACTGAATATAAATATGAGAACATCTCATCGACCTGCCAGAGACCAGTTTGATGCTACTGCATATTCATCCGATTTGTAACAGCTGGGTGATCATCCCTCCTTAGTCCTCATTCTACTGAGTATCATTTTTTGTCAGCTTTCAAAATAGGCTCGATCAAAATCTTTAAGCTTTAAGCTCTTTCTTCTGTGAGGCTGGGCTAGAGCAGAAAACTTTGGGAAACAGCATTCAGGTGAAATGTGAGTAAATTGTATACTTTATGGTGAAAAAAGTAAGCAGATTTATCTTAGTAAATGTGGGAAACATAGTAAGCACTGTTGGTACCGTAACTTCAATTAGTGTTTACAGTTCTGGAACCGCAATGAGGTCTTCCTGTGTAGGATCTCAACACTCAAGCATGCGAATTGCACACTTAAGGTGTCACTTGTCATTCTTAGATTTTAGATGTGGCCACAAGTTTCACAACTAACGTCAAACTACTCACTCACTCTTCAGTTTTCAGCAAATTTGGTGCAGGAGTCTCACAAAGATAGACATACCAACATATGCATGTATATGTCCTTTAATGAGAGGTGGGAGGCCTTAGTGTGAGGAATTGAAGCTAATCTATTATGACAGGAATTCACTGCTGCACCAAAATGTTTAATAACCTACTTTGGGTGATTACACCATAGTACACCAGCAAAGCTCATTAACTCAAGGTAATTGAGATGAAAGATTAAGGGGCTTTTTATAAGTCAATTAAAAGAGGTGAGATATAATGAGCGTGATAGAAAGCTTTAATAGGTTTTCTGTTATGCGTCTTGTTGGATAGGAGAGCACCTTTTCATAGTGTTCAGCTCCGAATATTCTTTCAAAGGGCACTTATTGTTTTTGGCCTCTTTTTGCTTGTTTGTTTTATTTGTCTATTTTAAAAATGTAATGGGGTTTAACCTGATGATGACCCAGATAATTAATTCCCTAGGGTTGTAGTGTTCGAAATTCCACAGTTCAAAAACTGGCCTATATTTACCATATCATTATATGGTTAGGGTTATATATTATATGCTTGATGTCAAGGCAGGGCCGCTGACTTCATGAATAAAACCCCGTCTCATCTTCATGCAGCATTATATGACACTTCATGTGCTTTAACTAAATCTGTGAAGACACTCTCCATGTGAAACTGGCTCAGTGTTGCCCATCTCTCCTGGTGAAAACTGTTTTTCACCAATTTCATATCTGCTGCATTGCCGAGAATTTTCTCTCACATGATGCCGACAAATGACGAAAGGACCAGCCACAAAAGTTTCTACTAGTTCGGATAACATCCAGACATCAGATTCCTTTGGATGTGTTCAATGGAAGAGCTGGGATTTTTGCTGTCACTACCACCATCTCAGTCATTTGCAAGTTTGGAATTGATTAAGAGGAGACTTGCATATTGTGAGTGAGCTCTCTGCACCTAAAAAGTCCTTTTAACTCAACATCCACACTTTTTGCAATGGCCACTGACTGCATTGAAAACTTTATTGAACACTCACTCAGTGTGTCCAAAACAGAACAATTTAGCTGATTTTGTGGTTTCTGCTTCAGGTTTTGCACTGCTGTGCTTGCCTGGTATTCCCACTGGCTGAGTGTGCCAGTGACAACAGCAAAACAGGTTTTAAAGTAGTTGGACCAAAATTAAAGTCAATGTTCCCCAAAACTGATTTTCGGATTGTCCAGTGACATGGGTTGACATGGACCACTGCCTTTTTGACCAAGTTAGTTCTTTTAGGCCTACTGTGAGTTGGGTTCCTGGGGTTAGCAGCAAGATCACTGATATCCCTACTTCCCGCCCCTGACCCTTCTCATCGCCCCTTAGTGTGCGGGTGCAGGTCAGCAGGTGCTGTTGCTCAAGTGTTGCAACTGCTGGAATTCAGGGCCATGAAAATAAAGACTGGCTACCTCTAACTATCAAAATAGTGCTTAATTTCTGTTATTGGCTGGATGAACAAGATTATGACAAACCTTTTTTAGCCTCCCATCAGTTTCAACAGGAGCAACATACAAACACACACACAGCTGTCTACAGCTGTTCAGTCTCTGAGGCGGTAATAGCAAGTCTGAACTGCGATGACATCAGTATCTGCCTCCTTAGACTCCTTGCATCATTAAGAAACAAATAGCCACTTTTTACTATTGTTACACTTCCTTGGTGAACATCAGTTATCAGGTAAAAGTCTAGAAGATATTATAAATGAAGTTTGTAGTCTGGCCCTCTAACTGCAGATTAAAAAACAGCTTCTTCTTTGATATCACTTACAAAACAAATAAATATACATACTTTTCAAACGTGATTAAAAAATTGATTTGGAGTGGAAAATAAGGAAAATATCACAAAGTATTTAAAGCAAATATTCATCACCATTTGTAAGCTCAGTGACAGTCCTCACCTGCTTTTACACAAAAGTAACTTGGGGTGTTCTATATTCCAAATGAACACTGTATTTATATTTATATGTTATATTCTGCAGAAGATCAATTACCCTGGGCGGCACAGTGGTGCAGTGATTAGCGCTGTCGCCTCACAGCAAAAAGGTCCTGGGTTCGATTCCGGGTCAGCGCGTTTCTGTGCGGAGTTTGCATGTTCTGCGTGGGTTCTCTCAGGGTACTCCGGCTTCCTCCCACAGTCCAAAAACATGCAAACTGGGGGTTAGGTTAATTGGTCACTCTAAATTACCCGTAGGTGTGAGTGTGGATGGTTGTTTGTCTCTATATGTCAGCCCTGCGATGAACTGGCGACTTGTCCAGGGTGTCCCCCGCCTTCGCCTGAAGAGATGCTGAGATAGGCTCCAGCCCCGCCCCCCCCGCCTC
>KV751333.1:3077795-3102898 GCA_001698575.1 Mola mola
ACAGTACTGTTCCCTGGGGTTTTCCAGTGCTGCTTGTCACCACGTCTGACAAGCAGCCTTGCAGCCTGACATACTGCGGCCTGTCTGTGAGGTAATCTGTTATCCATGCCACCAGCTCCTGGTCCACCTGCATCACCGAGAGCTTCTCAGCCAGACGGACTGGCTGTACAGTGTCAAAGGCACTGGAGAAGTCAAAGAACATGACCTTCACTGTGATTTGCGGCCTATCCATGTGTGTATAAGCTCTGTGAAGCAGATGAATGATGGCATCCTCCACGCAGATGCCAGCCTGATAAGCAAACTGCAGCGGGTCCAGGCAGCCACGAACCAGGGGCCTGAGGTGTTGCAGGACCAGTCTCTTAAAGGTTTTCATGACGTGTGACGTTAGAGCCACACGCCTGAAGTCATTTATAGAACTGGGATATCCCTTTTAGGGCACCGGGACTATACAGGATGTCTTCCAGATCGTGGGCGCACTTTTCAGCCTCAGGGAGAGGTCAAAATGTGTGAAGACTCCTGCCAGCTGCTCCGCACACACCTTGAGAACCCGTGGGTTGATGTTGTCTGGTCCCCTGGCCTTATTGGTCCTGGTCCTGGTGAACTGCTGTCTCATCTGGCTGATCTTGATGGTAACTGGAGGTGTGGAGAGGGGTGACTGTCTACCCTGTTGGGTGTCAGACAGCTGCACCTGGTGGTAAGGGAAGGGGGGGAGGGAGACTGTTCTGTTGGGGCAGGGAGCGAAGTGGCTGCCAAGCACACGTTCCCTAGTCCCCTCCACCGCTCCTGTGGCTCTTTTCATGACAGTAATGTTCCTAACCCCCGCCCAAACCTCCCTAGCATTGCCCTGCTGTAGCTTTCCCTCAATCCTGTTCCTACAAGAATCTTTGGGCCCCCGCAGTTCCCTCCTCAGCTCTCTCTGGATTTCTTTTTGGACAAGCCCATTGTCCCCAGCCATGAAAGCCCTCTTCTTCCTGTTCAACAGGAGCTTGATGTCCTGTTGATCCATGGTTTGTTGTTGGGGAA
This sequence comes from Mola mola, assembly GCA_001698575.1. NCBI lineage: Eukaryota > Metazoa > Chordata > Actinopteri > Tetraodontiformes > Molidae > Mola > Mola mola. The sequence goes on from KV751333.1 coordinate 3,078,819, forward strand.
GTAGCGAACCTTCCTGGTGGGAACAGCACTCTCCTCACAAAACCTGATGTAGTCAGTGACGCATCGAGTGAGGCCCTCAATGTCATCACCAAAGTCCTCCTGAAACATTTCCCTGTCTGTTATCCTGTAGCACTTCATCAGGCTCTCCTCTGTTTCCACTGACCACTGCTGTACAGTCCTGGTGGAGGAGGGCTGTGTCCTAACAAGAGGCTTGTATGTAGAAGTCAGCTGTATCAGGCAGTGACCTAGAGGGGGGAGGGCTGTGGCACTGTATGCCTCCTTAACATTGGCATACAGTAGGTCCAAGGTCTTGTCCCCTCTGGTGCTGCAGGTCCCATACTGGGTGAAGTTAGTCAGTGTCTTTGAGATATCAACATGGTTAAAATCTGTTTAATATGAGGAGAGCGTTGGGGTGCAGCGTCAGCAGGTCTGCGATGGTCGAGTGAATGACGTCGCAAGCGCGCGCCGCCACTTCCGATGGTGGAGCGTAAACAGAGATGATGATGGCCGCTGAAAACTCCCTGGGCATACAGAATGGCCTCAAGCCCACAGCCAACAGTTCAATGTCAGGGGTGCATGTTATCACCTTCGTGGTTACATGTCCCGGGTTACACCATTTGTCATTAAGAAAGACAGCGAGCCCACCACCCAGCTTCTTACCCCTCTGTTTGTCTCTGTCTGCCCAAACTAGCGAGAAGCCGGCTAACTCCACTGCACAGCCTGGTGTCTTCCCGTTCAACCATGTCTCCATCACGCATAACTCACAGGTCTCCCGGTACTCACGTTGTCTGCTAACAAGGGCAGAGAGTTCATCCATTTTGTTTGGAAGTAAGTGCACATTCCCCATGATGATCGAGGGAAGAAAGGGTTTGTATCTCCACCTCCTCTCCGTCTTCTTGTTCTTCACCAGGACTCCGGCTCGGGTTCCTCGTCTCTTTCTCCTCAGCTCCTTCAGAATCTCCTTCGGACATGCCGCGGGTCGTTCCCGGTGCTGGAGGAGCTGCTCGCGCGAGAAAACAACCATCCGTTGTTTGGTGATCTCTGTGTCCGTAGTCCTGCACATTGTAACTTCCACTGTTTGTTGAGCGCTGATTAAACTTGAAACTGAAACTAACTGCCTGTGTTGTAGAGTACTTTCTCAAAAAGTGCCAGGGTAAGAAATAAACTAAAAGAGCAAAAGGAGTAAACAAGAGTAAAAAAGGAGTTGGGAAGCAGGAGCTGCTGTGTCGGGCTGCCACTCGCTGCGGCGCCCAGAGACAAGACGGTCTATAAAGTTCTTAATGGTCCTAGATATTTATCAGATTTGTTTTATCCTAAGCCTTCTGGAATCATCTGGTCTTCAATTAGTGGCTGTTAAAAAATTCCAAAGTCCAAAGTCAAAACAAAAACTCAGGGTCAGGAATATTTTTGTTTGTTTGATTGATTGATTACACAAATATACTGGGGCATTTTCTTCCTCTTTACTATTATACAAATGTTACCGACTGATAAATCACCAGTGGATAATGCTTCACATTCTCTTCTTAAAGTTATTGATAACCAACTCCTTAAATTCTAAACATGACATGGGTCCGCCTGTTGGAAGATCAGGCTTTACAGGGATGCTTTGTGACAGTATACAATATGGCAGGATGTTAAGTAATGATAAAAAATGCTTGCAGAGGCAATGGTGTACAAACAGTACAGGACAATAAAAATAGCACTTCTATGACTAACTGCATATTTCTGCTTTTATAGTTATTTCTTAATTAAAAAATGCTCCAGCTTTTTCCCTCCAGGACCATTTGACAACTGCAGTCTGAGATGACACCTGGCAAGTACTCTGTATTGTCGGGATTAACACTTCAGAACAGAAAGGCACAAAGAAGTGAGGTGTGGTGTTTTCTGTGATAGGGCTGCACATCTCTTATTAAAATGTGAATCTCAAATTTTCTCCCCGAGACTTGAGGTCACAATTCTCCCAGATGATTCAAACATGATTCAATGAACAAAAATACATATTGCATAAATGTCCTATACACAGTGTCATCTGGAAGTGAAAACAGATAAGTGTCTGATCTCATTCTCTGACAAACACACACACACACACACACACACACACACACACAAACACACACAAATACACTAGTGATACACTATCACACCACCACCATGACAACTTGTTGCTTTAATCATCAGCACATGCAATTTTAAAATAAAAATAAGATAAGCAAGAACGACCGAATAATTTGCTACATGAGAGTGTGGATGCCAAAACGATGTGAGGAAAAGTACAGAGGAGAAGTCCTGCAGCTTTTTTTTGCCGAGGAAGACTCAGGATGATTCTACCCCTCACTGGGCCTTCACCGCAGGTGTGAATCAGAGAGCCAGTGCCACAAACTTCAAGATTCCCAAACACCCAGCTCCTCAACCTGCAGCTGAAATTCAGGCCACTGAACAAGAAAGCCATGGGGGGGGGGGACCTTCAGGAGACAGACAAGAGGAAGAAATGGGCCTAACAACAGGTTCCCCTCCTTCAACTCCATTACTGGCCCTGTTCCAGAGTGTGATGTCAGTGCAGTATTCTGTTCTAGAATTAGCATAAACAGTTTACAGCTTCAGAAAAACGAACAGAGATTGTCACTAGAAGTGGCTGTTAATATGCTCTCTGTAAGTCTCACAAGCACACAAATGTATCCTGCATTGAAGTCGTCGACAGTGCAGCTTGACCTGTTACCAAGGGTTTTGATGTGTACAACAAAATACACAAAAACAGAAAAAAATGTTGGAAAATATTGTCAAAATAAGATTTCAGCACTTGAAATCCCATTTTCCTGTGGGACAGCCCATGTTAGCTTGTAAGCACTTCACCAGTGCAGGCCTTCAACACCGTGCCACATGTGGTGTGCCATACTACTCTGCAAATGGAGCATTCCGATGCACCTCCAGAGGCAAAGATGGCTGGGTTGACTGGGTGCTTGGGGCAATAGACAGGGAATACAGACTCCCTCATTCCCAAATTCGCAGTAATACTTTTAAATAAATACTTCAAGAAGAAATATTATTGCTTTTTAACAAATGGGGCAATACAGGTTGGGCTTGCAGTGCAAAGCCAATGCAGCTACTATTCAAGGTATTTCCTCATTCCCAAAAAGGGCAGGAGTGGGCTCTGCCCAATCCTTGATCTATAAAACTTGAAAACCTTGGAACCTGAGCTCATACAAGTCCAGAATGATGACAAATTCTGGTTTGCTGTGCTCTCTCCACCCAGGCCACTAGTTCACTTACATAGACTTAAAGATGCATATATTCACACACCAATATATGCTCCGCATAGGAGGTTCCTACAATTTGCCTTCCAATGGGCAATTTATGTGTACATGGTCAGGCCATTAGGGCTCTCCTTTAGCCCTTGTGTGTTGGTCAAGTGCATAGAGGTAGTTGTTGCACCTCTCAGAAGGTGGGGTATGCACATGGCCATGAAATAGCCAATGACTGGCTTCTGGGTGCAAGGTCCCACCAGGGGCACTGGAGCACGCAGAGTTGCTTCTGCACCATCTAGTGATCTTATGGTCCAAAGAAAAGAGTGTGCTGTTCAGAATCTCACAAACAGAAGCACAGTGGACCCATTTGGTTTTTAACCATTAGACAGGGTCTGGGTTTTATTGCCAGGTATTCACTAAGTGGTGTTACTGCAGAGCAAAAAGGCTGCTCACTCCTATCTCTGCTTTATTACTGCTCTCAAGGCTGATAGGTCCCTTTGATCTGATCTGCCATCTCGAAAGACGTGAAGATTCATTTTGTGCGGTTTGCAATGAATAACAATTGTTGGATTGCAGGTGATGCCATTAGTATGTGTATGGTAGTACTGGCTAATTTGACTGTGCTGCGGGGGTTAGCTCCTGTTTTATGGCATGTTCAGAGAAGTGGAGCTGTGTACAGAGCAAAGATGTCCTCCTTTGCATCACCTTAGCTCCTTTCAACCTCATTCCCATCTTCTTATCTCTCAGTTGGAAAATTGACAGAAAGCATCACATGAAGGTTAAATTGCAGCAGTGAGTGTAAATGCAGAAAAGATGGAAATTGCTGGATTTTAATGTGACCGGGAGTGACTTGAAACTGGCTGAGTGGCCCACGTATTTCCAGTCACAAGCTGATCAGTTTACTCAGTACCAGCTGATATAGAGCAGGTACAATAAGGGCAGAGTGTGGGCAGTGTGTGCAAGCAAAAACGTCCCAGCAGTGAGCATGCTCGGAACAACAAAACCTAATTAAATCTGGGATCGAACCAGGTACCTTCCGATCACTGGACGACCGCTCTACCATCTGAGCCACATCCGCCGCAACAGCAAGAAACTGTCACTAAATAGTTTTTCTCTGATTGCCTGACGGTGAATTCTAAAAGGCAGAAAAACGGTGCAGTCAGATCCTGGAGTCAAACAGCTGTTTATAGATGTACTAAATACCCCTTGATGGCATAATTAATGATACAGGGACAAAACTACTTCTTATAATGAATAGGATAAATGTAGACTTCATTCTATAAGCACTTCAGTCTAGGATTAATGTGACAATTCTATATGGAAGGCAGTATGTTTCATGATGACTAACAAGACAGCCATCAGCCCATTCAGTTCAGACCAAACCTGTTGGAAATACAGTCAACTTTGTCAGCACACTTCACTGACAGCTCCGTTTATCAACATCTGACCTGAGGAGGAAGCTCATGAGTGTAGCAGCTAACCCATTAACAATTAACTTATATTCAAATTCAACAGAGCAAAGTCATTGTGTGGGATCCTGACCCTAATAATAAATTCCAGGCTATTTTAAGACTGCGAAAAAACATGGCAAGTGGCTTTCTGTGCGCAGACAACAACGTATCAGTTGATATTAAGCTGATAACATCCACTATTAATTTGTTTGGAGTTTGTATCCAAAAAACCCCCAAAAAACCACAGCAACTTTGATGTCATTCCAGGGTTCTGTGGAAAACAGCACACTAAAAGATTGTGTTACGTGACCCACAGATAAAATAAGAGAACATGAGAGCAGATAATAATGACGGTGTTAAACTGTCTGTGTAATATGGGAGACAGCTCTGACACCCCCTTGAACAAAACTTTGCATGTGTCTCTCTTGTTCCTCATATCAATCTCCATCAGCCCCAGGGGCTCAGCATCTGCCAGGCATTGTCAGCCACTCGGCTAATTGGAAGAAAGACACATGAGCCAAGTGGCAAAGACCTCATTTTGCCTTTGATCCATAAAACATGATAAAATCAATTCCCATCTCTCCTTTCATTAACTTAATAAACATGCCAGGAAATTAATTAAACATTCAGTGAGAAATGCAAAGTGGAAAAAACAACAGGAAATGATTTGGTGTTGTGCAGGCTGCGGAGAAACGTTGTTGGCTCTGTGGATTATTTTTTGTTGTTATCCTAAGATAAGAATCATCGTGAATGAAAACTACATGAAGTTGAAAGGGCTAGAACTGGTGGTGTTATTCTGTTTTTTTGCTTTGTTGTAGGAGGCTTAGGAGTTTTCCAACACTGCCTCACCTGATCAACTGTTCTAATAAAGCCAGCGTCCAAACATTTATTGGCTTTTATTGGATTTTCCATCAAAGTTATGTCCATCTCTTTCATACAGCCAAAAAGGTATTTTGGTATTTGCCATGTGCATATGCGCACCAGAGTATGCCCCAGTAGTTATCAGGGTAAGGTGTATACATGTCAGAATATTCTGGTTATTACAGGCATAATCCAGCTATTTCATTCGGGTTTCTCATTAACTCCTTGACGTCTGAATTTATTTAAAATTAATATCTAAAAAAAAAAATAATTTGTGTTTTTGCTTTCAAGCTGATGCTATCTCAGCTACAGTCTGAATGCAAGCGGTATAATGGGAATTCGCAACGATCTGCATTAAGGGGCTAGTGGAAAAACGGCTTAATCGGGTAATGCTAAGGGGGGTAATGTGTTTACATGTGTCACAGCATTACCGGAATATTTCAGTACCCTGATTAATAACCAGAATATTGTCTGCATGTAAACATGGTCAACATGCAGAGCTCAGAAAGGCACCGGATGCCATCAGTACGCACAAAAATACGTCAAAAGCTGTTTACAGTTAAATCGATAAACTACAAAAATTACTGTTTGGCAATTACATGCTTCCCCACAGCATACAATGTGGACAGCGAAAGTACAATGTTGGAGAAGATGAAGAAGAAGGACTGGGTTTGGTGATGAGATAGTGTGGTTATCTTAATCTTTCAAAGGTGTGGGTCCATGTTTTGTAATAATCTCTGGATTATAAAAGTAGTTAAATGTATGAGGTGTTGAATTGTAAAATAATTGATAAAATAATCACAAGTAAATACAGATATACGGCCTGTCTTGAAATGGAAGAGCAGGGATACATGATATTGTTGTGTTTTTGGTAAGATGGCTATGTGTCTCTCTGAGTGCTGTCTGCCCTCCCTTGTGAGCAGGGCTTTTACTCTAGTCTGATTTTAAAATCTGAACTCTTAACATTTATCAGCTCATCATTTCTATAGTATTTCAGCAAGAGGTCTTCATTCATTTAGTAGAACATTCGTTTTTTCATCATCGTCAAGTGTTATTTGGAAAGTGTTCCTAAATGGTGCTGTCTAAGTAGCTATTTATTCTCTTTTCACTTATGCACCAGGACCGTTGTTTCATTTGTCTGCCTCTGTTTCAAATCATATGAAAACTTCAGCCTGTTGGTGCTCTCATGGTTTTCTTCCTATCTCTCATGAATTATGATCATCACTTATTGTCCTTTGAAGTAAATAGAAATGCAGCACATTTACTTAAATAAAAAAGGTTATGATTCTGAAAATCAACTGCCCTTTACTTAACTTTGATAACCACTTGACTCTGTTAAAATTAACAAAACTGTGGTAAATTTAAAATAGCTAAATTGTGTTCAGTTGCTTAACAAGACCTAAAAAAAAAGCATTTTTGATAAAAATAGAAATGAATAACAAACTTTGAAAAGACACTCCTAAGAAAGTACAATATGTGATACGTCATTGTGATCTCACAATGTCAAGTGAGCTTTGACCCTCACAATTTTACTAACTCATTTTCAAGTACAAATTTAGGTTTGTTCCAAATTTGACAACATTCCTTCAATACATTCTCAAGATAATTAGCTCACAAGAATTGAGGTCACAAAAACGTTGAAAGATAAGGAACTACTAATCAAAGTAAGTCAGTGAATTAGACAGTGAATCTGACCAATGTTTTATTTTCATGTTCACGAGTGTGGCCCCCATGAGGCCGAGTGACAACGACCTTTGGCCTATGAACTCCACATCTAGTAAATTCACCATTTAGTCAGATTGGAAATGTGAGCAGAGTTTGAAGAAAATCCATCAAAGGGTTCTTGAGATATTGCATTCACAAGAATGGTTCACATTAGGCTACAGAACGCTTACCTTTGATCGATGTCCTCCAAAATCATGAATCAGAGTGGACATTTGTGCTCAGTTCAAAGAAAATCCCTCAAAGTGTTCTCAACATACTATGTTCACAAAGATGCCATGGATGGACAGACAGATGCATGCCACCAGTGTATTAATATGTGTGTGAATGGGTGAATGCAAAACATGTGGTGTAAAAGCGCTTTGAGTGGTGAACAATGACTAGAAAAGTTCTATATAAATACAGGACATTTACAAATACAGGACATTTACATTTGCCTCTGGCAATAAGAGACCACTCTATCCTCCCCTACAGTCCTGGCCTTTTAGATTTGTAGCCATAATTTCAACTAACCAACTTTAGAACGCAAAAACTAAATTCACAGTCTCACCATAATGTTTGTAATGTTTGTAAGACTGTACCAAATTTTCAAACTTTCTAATGCAACACAATTGATCTCTTGTCAGTGCATGCATCAACATACTGTAATTTAAAGATCCAGTCTCTGAGGGCTCTGGGTACCTGTGTTTGCAGGTGGGATTTCAGTTACTGTAGATGAAAATAATGCTGGCGGTGCTTCCATAGTCTGTTCCAGTGGTTTTGGGAGAAGAGGGGGTTACATCGGGCTCACTGCCGCACTGGGCAAAGCAACTGGAACAACACAGTCCATTGATCCTGATGGCAGCTTATCTGCAATGAATTAATTCAACATTCCAATATGTGTTTTTTCTTTACTCATATGTCTTTTCAGTTCAGCTCAGAATAATAAAAAAATCTATGTAGTTCAGTTTTTTACGACCTGACAGTTTCACTAAGATGTTTGCTCCAATGTGACACTTTAAAAATCCTGCTCTGTGCCTCTGCGCTCTCCTGCAGCTGCTGACCTTACACTCTGCTCCCTGACAGAGAGGCGAAAGAGTCTGAATTTTGGTGCAAACTGGGAGCGAATTGCTGAATGCCATTTATGATGCAGCGGGTGTAAATTGGTAATGAAGGTGGTGATGAAGGCAGTAATTCTGGGATGGTTCAGTATCACCAGTCATTTCCTGAACTTAACATAACCTAACATCATAGGTACCAAAATTGATCTTTTCCTTTTTGCCTAAACTTAATCACTGCAATCTAGACCTGGTGTGTCGTGACAAGATGCTTCGTAGAAGAGATTGCAAAGGCAAAAGTGGGGATGTAGAAGGATACATTGCATGTCTGGGTACAACAGGAGGGATACATGACAAAATGTCAGATTTGAAATGTGAGAATGGTTGTAACTTTCTCACGTCAGTTTTACTTCTGTATCACTTTAATCACTCCTCCACAACTGTTGTGTATAGGAAAGTTTGTGGCCAGGCAGCCACTTGAGGAACTGCAGTTTTTGGCATTTCTGCATTTCTCTGGTTTGTGCATGATATATTTAGACTTTGGAGTTTTATTTCAAAACTTGGCTTATTTGTTTTTTTTTTTTAAATGTTTTGAATCAATTTTTTTTTAAACTTCTAAATATCTCACTTCCACATTAAGGCCATACATTCATACATCTTCTACCACTTATCACATGCAGGGTCCCAGGACACCCTGGACAAGTCACCAGTTCATCGCAGGGCCGATATATAGAGATATATGGATATATACCATTCACACTTACACATTAAGTGTAATATTAAATTATGTAGAGATTTGCATGTCAATCATTTCTGCTTATATTGTTTTTAGGTTTTGTTTTGTTTTTAATTAGACTTATTTATTCACTTCTATATTAACTTCTAAAATATTGGCACTTTTCAATTATAAAGTTTTGTTGACCAATAGCAAGCTGCAGAATCCCAAAATGAAGAAATTAGGGTAGTTTTAATTGCGGCTGCAATTTTCTTAACCTCCTCTGTAATAACTTTTTACAGCATCAAGACATGTCTCAACAATAAACTTGGTGTCCCTTTGCAACTAAGCTAGCTTTGTTGCTAGTGACAGTTAACCAACAATTAGCAGGGGCAAGAAAGCTTTGAGTTTGTGAAAATAATTAGCAGATTAATCACCAAGAATTATGTCTAAGCATTCAGTAAGGTTAAAAACTCACTAAAATTATGTAGTGAAGTTTGCTGTGCCAGTTTGTAGCCTTACAGAATTGAAAAGATAAGTGAAGGTGCAGCATCAGAAAATGATCCAATTTAATTTTGAAAGGAGAAAAAGACTGCCAAATGTGTGCTCAGTTAAAATTATATATTCAAAACAAATAAGTTACAAGCTCATGAGAGACAAAAAAAAGATCAAAGCACAATCGCCACACTAACACCTTCATCATTGTCCCCACCCTCCATGCCCCCATACATACAATATGTAGCCATAATGCCACGCTTACTTACCACTGACCTACTGGTCCAGTGCTGCATTTTTAATGCTGTTGTTTAGTTGTAGCAGTTCTTTTCAACCACTGATGTAATTACTAGAAGAGCAAACATTTTGTAGTTAACCCTTCTAACAATAATCCTTTAGAGCTTGATCAACAGCAGAGTCACGATTGTGTTAAAAGAACACAAGGAATTTAGATCCAGATGCAGACACAGGCTGATCTGGTGAGGTCTGATCATTTATTTCTCGCAAAATGTATCTAACGCAAGGTTGACTGGGTGTCAGAGACAGGCAAGGCTCCAAACCAGATAATATCTTCAGAGTTCAAAGATTCAAAAAAAAAAATCCCAAAAATACTCATTAAGTAACATTTCGAAAAAAGCTACAACATAAGCACACAAGGAACTGAAAATGCACAAGCAAAGGAGAAACTGAGAACTATAAATGGGGGGAAAAAGCATAAAGGAAAAAACATGAGTTGGAAAAAAAAAAGGATATAAAAACAAGCGCCTAGGATTAAACGCACTCTTTCAGGTATGGATGTGGCATATGACAATAAAAGATTGTGAAGAATTTTAACGTGTCGACGATCTGCCAGCGCAGAGATAAAGTAGAATCAAACTACAGTGTACATTCTATTTATTGCTGTTCTATGCTAATACAAATAGAATTCCTTAGTTTTTTACACAGACACACCAATTACTAGTCTGTTTCATGGTACACACAACTATACATGTACTAATCATAGTGAGCTGTAGTTTGTGCCTTGAATTTTAATCCTGATGAAACAGGAAACTTATTGAACTAAATTTTGCAAAAAAAAACAAACAAAAAAACAAACAAAACTTTTTATAACTTCAACAAAAATGAGAATTTGAGAGAGAATAAAATGCTCTGAAACATTTTTTCAACAATTCATTCTTCCGGATCAGACTTTTGCTTTCTCTGCCAGTTTTGTGATGTCACTCCCATCTCTCTTGTTTGAAATCTCCAGGCAGCCCTATAGCCAAAGGCTTCAGCTATAGACATACTGTATAAATGTAGACGCTGTGTTGACTAACTGTTGCCACCATATTGTGAGTGGCATTCTGAAAGATGCCTCATTCTTTTGCTGCTTGGGGCTTTACAAACTGCATAATCAACACCAGATTCTGTGGAATTACTTTATTACCTTATTGCTGTATCTCCACTTTTGATGATTTTCAATGTCTAAATGTCCACATTTTTCCCCAGCAGCTGTCAGCGTTGATGGCCGATGGAAAGACGTTTCATGTAATATTTATAGTACAGTGTTGTGCAGTAACAGAGAAATGAAGCTTGAAGTTTAGAAAGATAGCTTTGGATAGACAATATAATGTCAGGTTTTAAGGCGAGGATTGGTGATAAGCTAAAGGATATAACTGAACCGAGTCAGACTGATGCACATAAGTCAATATCATATAACTACTCTCCTATTGGTTATACTAATTTGAATGTAAAATATAAAGAGAAAGCATTGGTTACACTAATGTGGTAATTGGGAATCTAGAATAGCTTCATCTTTACCAGTAGAGCGCATTATTAGTCCATTTAAAATATTAAACATAACACTGATACCTGTGTAGCCATAAGTTTAAATTTCTCCTGAAAAAGAAAGGTTTTTTTACATTTGTGTTTCTCATCAGACAGCAACAATATACATGCCTATATTTGTTATTGGCATTATATGGTAATCTTGAATGCTGGATCCGTCTGTTGTATTGAGTATTAATTATACCAATAGTTTTCCTCCCATATTAAGAGGAAACAGAATCCGTTCACTTGTTTAACTGGTGAAAATGTCTCAAGCACTTATCCTAAAATTCATCAAAAAAAATATGGCTTACATAAAATATTTGATATATTTTCATTTCACTATTTAATGCAATTGTAGCTTTTACAATAAAATAATGGTCTCTAATTTTCTTTAGTGGACTGCTTCCATCATTCCACTGCTAAAGGAAAAAGCAGACTTACTGCCAGCTGCAGTGTCTTACTATTTAAATTTTAGGCTTTCATTTTTTTCAGCTCAATGATTGTCATTAGTACTAAAATATATAATTTAAATAATTCGGTATAAAAAGCATTAATCAAAATCTGTTAAATCGTTATACTTCGTTCATACCCTATTTAATGAAGTGTTGACAACTCTCATCTTAATAAAGCATAAATATTGGTCATGTGAGCTGTCTAATTTGATAGTGAACTACATGTTTTAGTTTCGTATTTTCATAAGTAAAAGATAAAGCTAAACCTAACTCTGCAACAAGCTTTTTTAATGATAGTGAAGTATTTGGTTAGGATACACAGCTGCATGACCAGTCACATATCAATAAACATGGTGAGTTATTCCGGGAATCAGTGGAAGCTGAAGGCACTAGTATTACAGATTAAGGCTGGCCAACTGCTATCAGGTTCAGGAAACCGAGGATCCAATTGTACAGAGTCACAAAGGGGGTTTTCTAAATCAGTAATCGTTTTAATAATAAAGGTCAAACTGGCAATTCAAACAATAGGTACAGATAAGGATAAGGCAAACTCGGTAATCGGAACACGGAATACAGCTCGGACACAAGGAGACTTACACAGAACATATGCTGGACTGCTCGCTAGGAAGACGAGACAATCTGGCACAGGAGGAAGGGAACACAGGGTTTAAATACATGAGGGAGAGGTAGACAATTAGACACAGGTGGGACACATTAGGGAGCGGGGATAATCAAACACACCTGGGGGACAAAACTTGACAGGACATGGGGAATAAGACACAAGCAAAAACTTCAACATAAGACCAGAAACACTGATTGACCCTAAAAACAGACACATGACACTAGCAGACCCTGACAACTGCTATCTTAATTGCCAACTTCTCTCTGCAGAATGATGTGACATTGTGGGACCAGAAAAAAGAGCCTAGCACACCTACAATGTGTCAGAGGAATGGCCAGTATAAAACGCTGTGATCCAGCTAATACAGTACACTGTTACTCATAACGTCATAAATTCAGCTCCTGAGCTGGAAACAGACTTTTGGCTTAACTTGCCTTTACTACCACTTCCTATACACACTGCCAACAATATTTAATATCAGAAATTAGCTTTCTTACTTTTAAATGAAAATTTCATTTAAAAAAATTACTTTGACAAAAGATGCTTTTTCTTTCTAAAATCCACGGAGCAGGTGGAAGAAAACTTGGAGAGGTTGAGGTACAGTTGCGGCCATAAGTTTTCTCATAAGCACAAATTTTTGGGTTGTCTTGCATGAACTGCACATTTGAGATCTCCCCAAACTGGCTCAATGATATTGCGGTCAGGAGACTGAGATGGCCACTCCAGAACCTTCACTTTTTTCTGCTGTAGCCAATGACATGTCGACTTTACCTTCTACTTTTGTTCATTGTCATGTTGGAACGTCGAAGTATGTGCGAGGTGAAGCTTCCGGGCTGATGAGTGCAAATTTTCCTTCAGTATTTTCTGATAATATGCTGCATTCATCTTGCCATCAATTTTGACCAAGTTGACCAAGTCTTTGTAGCTCACACATTCCCAAAACATCAGCGATCCACCTCTGTGTTTCATAGTAGGAATTGTGTACTTTTCATCGTAGGCCTTGTTGACTCCTCTCCAAATGTAGCGTTTACGGTTGTGGCATCACTCTGAATAACTGTTCCAGAAGTTTTGAGGCTTTTCTCTGTGCTGTTTGGCATATTGTAAGTGGGCTGATTTGTGGCATTGGCATAGTAATGTTTATTCAAGTTAGTACTAATTGTGCAGCTTGAAACAGCCATACCACTTTTTTTTTCCAGAGAGTCCTGTTTCCCAGCGGAAGTTATTTGTGGGTTTTTCTTTGCATCCCGAACAATTTTCCTGACATTCGTGACTGAAATTTTTGTTTGTCTACCTGTCCATGGCTTGGATTCAACAGAATCCCTCATTTTCCATTTTCTACTTAAGTTTGAACACTGCTGAATTTTAATCATCTTGACCCTATCGGGTGCTGGTCGTCTGGATTCAATCCCAGCTCTCTACTAGTGTACGTTCTATGTAACCTGTATCATATACACTGTGTGGCTTGATATGCACCTTTACATCTATTAACTTTTTACCCTTTGTTTTCCCGAACTAACTGTCTGTTTTAGTCTTGGATGTACTGTATTTTTTTGTTTGTTTTTGAAATTTAAAATTATAAACATTATTAAGAAAGAATTTTTAAAAAGTTTGAACACTGCTGATTCGAATTCTCAATTCCTTTGATATCTTTTTATATCCTTTTCCTGTTTTATAAAGTTCAACTGCCGTCTACCGCAGACCCTTTGACATGTCAGGAGCCCAGAAACTCACTGACTTTTTCTACACACACACTGCTTAGAAGCAAACAGATCACAGGTGAGGATGGTTACCTTTAGTAGCTATTTAAACCCGTGTGTCAACTTGTGTGTAGGTTATCGTGTCAAAACCTTCAGGGTATGTAAGCTTATGACCCATAGTCATTTGGGTAGTTTCTTTTGTCATTGTGATTTGAAAAAGAGCATACACGATTGTTTGATAATAAATGGTTTCACCCAACTACTAACCATGAATGAAAGAAAAGTTTTTGTGTTATCACTCATATTCTCTAAAAAAAATAGCCGAAAAATCATAAGTTTTGCCAAGGTATGTAAACTTATGAGCACAGCTGTATGCACTGGAAAGAAGAGGAATGAAAGTAAGCCACAGCAAGACAGAATAGATGTGTGTAAATGAAAGGAAGGGAATTGGAGCAGTGAATTTACAGGGTACATGAGTTTAAGTACTTGGGGTCAACTGTTCAGAGCAACGGGGAGTGTGGTAAAGAGGTGAAGAAGCGAGTGCAGGCAGGGTGGAGTGGGGAAAGAAGTGTCAGGAGTAATCTGTAACAAAAGAGTAGCAGCAAAGGTGAAAAAAGTTTTACAAGAGGCTAGTGGGACCAGCAACGTTGTATGGCTTGGAGACGGTGGCACTGACAAGGAGACAGAGTTAAAGATGGAGGAAGATGATTCACTGTAGTGACTCCTACAAAAAGGACTGGACTAGAAAACTACTTCAGGACTTGAATATAAGATAAGATACTTTGTTTATTCGTCCCACAGTGGGGAAATTTGGTTTAAATATTCTCCCTTTGTCTGCGTTGGTTCACTCTGGGTACTCTGGCTTCCTCTCAGTCTAAAACGTGTGAAAAGGGGGAATTAGATTAAATGGTTTATCGAAATTGCCCGTAGGTGTGAATTCAAGTGTTTGTCTCTATAGGTCAGCCCTGTGATGAACTGGCAACTTGTCCAGGTCAGGATAAGCTCCAGCATCCCCCGCAACCCTGCAGAGGATAAGCGGTAGAAAAAGGATGGATAGATGGATAGTTTATGGAGGTGGATATGCTTTTTGTATAGTACAGGGTGGAACACAAAAAGCATGCTTTAAAACATATTGTGAACATAGTGATAATGCGTCTGATTATTTACAATAATTAGCAAAACAATTTTTGATTTGTCAACAACGTGTAACAGGAGCAATTCAAATGTTGACTGTGATACCCAGAATTAAAATCTATGGGAAGAATTATTTTAATTATGTAGGTATTCAAACATGTGTTCAATGTGTTCACAATGAGTCCCAGAACACATTTGGAAGAGGTCTGGCAGATGGGATCACAATCTTCAAAATGTTTGAGGTGTGTTTATACCTTTATCTTCATATGGTCAACCGCTAACAGATCTTATCACAAAAAAAATAATTTTAATTCCAGGTTTAAAGGAGGCCATAGTAGGGCTGTAGTAGGTACAAGACTTTACTTTTTAATTACAGTTGGTATATGTAAGCTCAGTCCTTATTTTCTTAACTCAAAAATAAAGTGGGTGTAGCCCATTCTTATTGCGCACTTTCATTGCCAGTGATCTGCATTCAGTTAATGGAAAAATGTTTTAATACGTCATTGTCTCTTTTTAAAGATGTGTAAGAAAGTATAAGACTGACGAAATATTGTTTTGATTTAAACATCATCACTGTAGGATACTCTTTACAAAAAAATGCCATATCATGCTATTAAGCCACCCTTAATTACTGCAAAGGAGATTCCATCACCACTACAGCTCTAGACCATAGTAGTAAGACAACAGAGAAAACAATGAACTAAAGTAGCAAACTACAAAACATTACTTGTTTTTACATTTAATTTTTAACTTGGAGGTCCTGTAGTGAAGCCAGTGCTCTCTACTTGATGCAGAAGCCTAATTGTTTGTAAGGTTATATATTGAGAAGATGAACAGGGCCAGCACTTCTTGCCCAAAGTGCTGGGTTGTGGATTTGGAGAACAGCATTGATGAAGTGAATGGGCTCTCTGAAGCATTGGCAGCAATTATTTTTTCTTGTGGTATGTTCTCTTCACCATGGTTGCCACAAGTGTATTTCTATTTAACACTTCATAATAAGAGTGTCTTTTTCATGCATTCATGTTAAAATCACTTTTGCAGTTTAAGCCTGTGATGTCCACGTTAAATTATGGACTTTGGTAAAGTTTCCAAGGATTTTATACTTGAATTTTGAAGTTTAAAAGGCACTGCCTTCTGTGTCTGATGTAGTTGCATTCAATGCAGGCTACAAATCGTCAAAGACGACTAAATTGGGGTAAAATACGGAAGAATATATAAAAAAAACTATTACTTACAATCCTCAAAAAAATTTGGATCTGGGCGATGAGCAAGAACACCACCAAAATGTAACAGATTGTTCTTTAGGCCACCTGTCCTGAAAATTTCATCCAAATCTGTCTATAACCTTTTGAAGTATCCTTTTCACAAACAAACAAATATTGTATATAGACCCAAGCAAAAACTTTGCCATCCACTTTGGCCAAGGCAATGATTATTAAAATAGCCGGCATACAATTTTCATGTAATCAACTAATGTATTCATGGACTGTGCAGCCCCTGAGGATGTGCATCTGTGCTTTTGATGTCATTTATGTCTGTTATGCCACATAAAGGACATTAGTGAAATAAAAGAAGAATGACTTAAGATGAGCAACATGCAACCCATCTTCGAGGACAATGTGGGTTGCCAAGTAAGAGTAGCTCTGTTCATATTTGGGTCAGACGAGCAGCATCAGTCCTCTTCACTGATGTCCAGAAAAAAAAAATGGGAAAAATATTTTAATAATAATAATGCACACATCCAAACTGCACCAAATGCGCAGAAGGCACATCCTTGATACTTCAGTAACAAACCTGCCAAATTCGAAACTAATCCGATGATCTGTTTTGCTGCAATCTGGTGTTCTGTTCTGCTGCAAACTTCACTCCCAAAAATTTCAGCATAGGTGCTCATCAGTTTTTGTGATTTGTAATGATTTAAAGTCCATCTGAAACAAATGTGGAGAGTATCTTAACTGTTGTGTTGTTACGTATTTCCTACTGAAACGGAAAAGAAGCAATCACAAGACAGAAGGCACAACACAACACTGGGATGAATCTAGATAGGTAGGTAACAACAGCAATGGCAATAGCTCCGCTAAGCTCTGTTGGACTCGGGGAAATTGGCTCGTACATGGTGATGTAATTTCAGGTCATATGTGGTTTTACTGGATAAAAAATACAACCGGTCTTAATATCAAAATTAAAAAAAATGTGTTTTTGTCATTTATTTTGATGATTATGCATTACACAGTTATTATTATACAGTTAGGGTGAAATATTCCAATATTCTGAGATTTTTATGCCTCTGCATTGCGAATTGCCAGGACCAGGGCATCATGTTTCAAGTTGTCTGCCCATCCAAATCTTGTGAACTTGATATCTCAAGAATGCTTTGATGAATTTCCTTCAATATTTGCACAACTGTCCACTTGTGAAAATAGAAAAAAAAAAACCATTAGAGGTCAAGGTCCAAAGATCACACATAAAGCTCTCTCACGATTACATCCTGTAGTCCAGCCATTATTTCAAAGCTATTAAGTCTTTGCCACTTTCAATCAGGTCTTTTCCAGTGTTAAACAGAATATATAATACAGTATTTGCAATTTCCATCTGTTATATATACTGTATATATATTTTTTTTGAGTACAGAGAAAGTGGAAAACAAATTGTTACACATTTTTTTTCATTTTGATCATGAAAATGAATATTGAAAAAACAGATGGATTTTATTTTCATCCTTGGATTTATTTTGAAAAACGAATGAACAAAATATTCTGATTCAGCAGCCAATTTTCTGAAACGTTTTGTTCTTCCCTCCACGCAGCTTCCTGCCCTTGCACAATGAGTTCTTGATTTTGATTAGATTGTCTTTATTTCTTCATTTGTCCTTTATGTTTGTGCTTCAACCATGGGTGAGTAGGTTACTTAATTAATTAGTCCTTTTCAATCCTTTTAGCCAGAAGGATCTTTCACTCATTTAGCTTTTCTTTATCTGAGGCCTGAATTGAACTGCTGGTAAGTGACTCCTAACACTTTCCCCTGAAACACCACACTGTGTAATTAAGGTGTCTCCATTAACACAGTTTACAATTAGACTTAGGCAATGTTTAAAGGACAACTTTCTGTTTCGTTTTCAGTTGCTGTGTTCAAATAGTTCACTGAGCGGTCTAGCACATGAGACCATGGGAAACACCAGAAATGCTGTAGTACACATGCCAGGCCAGTAGTTGGCGATGTGATTATGTGATGAACTAAAACACGTGCATGCATGAGACACTTTTCTCGGAACAACAATAAAACGTGGGTACTACAACGAGTGAAAACAACTGACTGCAACCTCTGTGTGCATGCCCGTTTACAAAATGTGTTTTTCTCATCTATATGGAGACAGAGACAAGAGCGTTTTCAACCCTTACACTCTAAAGCCCTTTTCCATATTGTTCCATTTTCAAACGATGTTCTCGTGTAGGCAGACAGCCAAAACGCAACCAAAGTTTTGTGTTTTCACCCAAAAACGTTGTAGTGTAAACGGGGACTTATTAAAGATATTTAGCTCATATCTCAGGTCCAAATATAAGTGGTAAAACTCTTAGTGCTAACTTTTTTTTCATTGCATTGCTAACTTTCATAACATTCAGTTGTATACTTCAGATAAGCCAGTATCTGAGCTATATATCTGTGGTATCTTGAGTTCTATATATGGATTTATATTTAGAGAGTGGGAAGTGTGTCATGACGTCATCGCACGTAGACAGAATGCAGTAATTCATGTGTGTTGTAGCTGTATTCTTTTTTCAGAAAAGGAAAGACAAACATTGGGGAAATTCAGTTATTCACCCACGACACTAAAAAATTTGGGGTTAGGGCTTAAAATGGCATTATTACAGATAATAATTCCTAATCAACTATGAATTCTTGATCAGAACATGGATCCACAGATCAGCATATGTATTGGTGACCCTGTTTAGATTGTTCCCATCTCTGATAATAATACCAATAATTTACCTCATCTGGAAAAAGCTGATAATGCTTAAAGGATAGTGAAGACTATTTGTAAAGTGGAAAAAAGCCTGCACAAGCTTTGATCAATTCTGAAACCAGAAACATGGATGTTGTCAGAGCAGCATGTAGAGCTTCTACACTTAGCACTGACCTGTTAGACTGATAACACTGCAATTAAATCATTTAAATAGGTTAAGCACACTAATGCCTGAAGCCTATTTGTCTTTCACGCTAAGCTGATCTGATTATCTGAGCTAAACCTACACACACACACTACTGTGACCCTCATGGGCATCCTGAGCACAACACTATGCTACTAAGACCTGAATGTGTTCATGCAGAGAGTCGATAATGATGCTCAAGAGAGAATCCAGCTTCATTTTTTCCATGCACAGTGTGTCCGTGGTGCAACCCCGGCCTCCCTGGGAGAAAACATTACAGCCTGCTGCTTATTCTTAATGCTTCGGTGTGTTTACTGTGCATATACTGCAAATAAGTGTTTCCACATGTGAAAATGGTCACCTGCTCCAATTACTCTCTAAGCTCTAGCTATCATTGCTCATACTTATTACGCAAGACAATTGCTTAGATTGGCGCTTCCACTATATATTACTTTCATAATCATAATCAATTGATTGATTATTGTCAGGATTAATCCCTGAGTCGATTAAAGATCAATAAATTATGAAAAATCCCAAAAATCTGAAAATCAAATTAATGATACTACTAATTTCTAAAATCTTAAAGTGACCTATTTGTCAGTGCTTCCTTTGTCCAACCCACAGTACAGAAAACAAAAAAAAAAACTACTGGTTATTACCCATAATAGTAACAATGAAACAAAGCCATTTTTTTGCATTGACTTTAATTGCAGCATATTTTAAGATGATTTGTAATCAGCCAATAAAGACCAAGAAAAGAAGAGCAACATTCTATCCAGTCGTCAAACTGCTGAGGAGCCATGCTCACAATGTTGACACCATCAGTATTTCATTTTCAGAGGAAACTCAGTTGTGCAGAAACTCAAGGTTTTCGTTGAGAATGCAAACCTGAAGTTACCAGTTATCAGCATTGATGGAAAAAACAAAATTTTGTGCACCACTATCCAGATTACACATACTGATACTGAATCCTTTTAACCTTTGCACAAAGCTCTCCCTTTACTGCTTCGTAGTGTTTACTGAGGCCCACCTAGTCAGTTCATTTCATAGGAAGATAAGGAGACATTGTGACAACCTTACAACGTCATGCTTTTTTAGTCCAGTCACAGAGCAGCTGAGCTGTGTATTTACTTGTTAATGGTTTCCACCAGCTATGAAAATGAGTCATCACACTTCTCTCTTTTGCAAACATCTGGATAGCAAGGAGAGAAAGGTAACAATTGATATAATATAGAATATTGATAGACATATGCTAATGCTGAGGTTAGATCATCCACACATGCCAAGAAATTGACTCAGCATATGTACTGTATAAACACTTCCAGCATGCACCTTAACATACTCGATCTGACTTTTTAGCAGGCTGCTGTTTTTTTTCCCCTTAGCATCCTTCCTGTTTTATCTCCCAAATCCACTTAGAGAAACCCTGGTCATTACCTTTTCAGAACCTTACGGCCCCAGGATGCAGGGTTACTAGCGATCCCCAGAATCTCCAAAAGTTGAATGGGAGGCAGAGCCTTTAGTTATCAAGCTCCTCTCCTGTGGAACCGTCTTCCAGTCATGGTACAGGACGCAGATACATTTTCTTCCTAAGAGTAGGCTTTTTGATAAAGCTTATATAGTTAGGACTGGCCTATCTAGCTCCTACTCCTATCGGCTAAGGTTGCTGGGGGACAACCCATGATACACTGAACTCCTCTCTCCTCTTCTCCCTCTGCCATTCTCTCTGCTCCTCTAAATTTTAATGTCCCAACAATACATTATTCTATCTTTATGTCTTCTCCAGAGTCTTTTTTGCTTTGTTGTCAGGTTTTTATAGTTTGTGGTCAGAGCTGCTGCTGCAGTCCTGCCTTACACCCACATTAGGACAGAGACCTTGTGACTTGGATCCTAGTCCTGGTGGCCCAGTACAAATCTGGATCCATGAACTACAGTGACTTCTGGACCCATAGACTATACCTAATTTTGGAGCTATACATTTCACATACCCTTGGATTTATAGATTCCACATACTCTTAGACTCAGCGACACTGAAATCTAAATCCATGACAACAATGACTTCAGAACCAATAGACTACACCTGCATCTGGATCAATAGAGTTCACATCCCTTTAAATTCATAGAATTCACATAGTCTTGGACTCATGGACTTCTGAATATATATACTACTGCCCTTCAAAGCTGCTGCATTTTTAAAGAAATTACTTTTCGAATGCTTTTGCTATTTCTTATTATTTACATTTATTGTTTTATGGGTTTTAGATTATTTAATCATAGTTCTTAGCTCCTAGACCTGAGTACTGTTTCTCGTTCCTTTCCATGCTGTGAAGTATCCTTGATCCTTTCTTAATTTGTTATGTTAATGTTGTTTTGTTCTGTACACGTGACATCTATTGCACATTTGTCCATCCTAGGAAGAAGGATCCCTCCTCATTGGTTCTTTCATAGGTTTCCAATTTCCCCTGGTCAGGGTTTTGTAACTTTTCCCTAACTTGGTTCGAGGGTCTAAGGGCAGAGGGAGTCACATCTGTACATTATACAGGATTTGGACACTCTATTACTTTCCTCAGAAGTTTAGGTTAAAGATGCTCCTGCCCATTAAATTATTTCAGTTAAAATGTTACATTATCCATCGTATCTATCATGTTCGATATACTGTACTACTGTACTACTGTATAGTAAATGACTGTAAGGGGATAGAAAAAACCTGTAATCACTTTAATAAGAGAAAGATTACGCAACAATCTTACACATTACACCAAATAGAATAGGTTTAGGGTGTAACGTTGGACAGCTCAGACATTTCTTCATTCGCTCATCATGTACCAGTGCTTTAGGCTTCAGTCTTTGATTACCAGTAAATGTAAATACTTAAAAAGTTAGCACATGGACACAAAACTACAAACTTAAAAGTTGAAAACAGGGCTGAATGAAATTAGTTTTTCAGCAACCGGGGATCGGACCGCTAAGGCCCCTGCCTTTGACTGCCACCCAATCCACTTAGCACCGGACCTCTATGACTCCTCCTGTGGGAGGTGGGCCCACGTGAGGATGGACCCATGTCTCTTTTTCAGGCTGAGCCCGACCGGACCCCATGGAAAAAGGCCCGGCCACCAGGCGCTCGCCTACAGACCCCTTCCCCAAGCCTGGCTCCAGGGCGGGGTCCCGGTATCCCTCCGGGCAGGGTACACAAGTCCTTGTTTGTCACCATCATAGAAGTCTTTTGAACCGCGCTTTGCTTGGCCCCTCACCTAGGACCAATTTGCCTTGGGTGACCCTACCAGGCGCAAACAGCCCCTGACAACATGGCTCCTAGGATCATTAGGACACCCAAACTCCTCCACCATGGTAAGGTGGCGGTTCCTGGAGGGGAAAAGGTGCTGGAGAGTGCCGCTACTGGGGACTCCATCGTTCTACTAAGAGACTTCAACGCTCATGTGGGCAATGACAGCGAGACCTGGAGGGGTGTAATTGGGAGAACTACCTGCCCCATCTGAACCCGAGTGGTGTTCAGTTATTGGATTTCTGTGCTAGTCACAGTTTGTCCATAACTAACACCATGTTCAGCCATAAGAGTGTCCAGAAGTGCACTTGGCACCAGGACACCCTAGGTTGACAGTCAATGATTGACTTTGTAGTTTTATCATCTGATCTGCGACCGTATGTGCTGGACACTCGGGTAAAGAGAGGACCAGAGCTGTCAACTGATCACCACCTGGTGGTGAGTTGGATCAGATGGTGGGGGAGAAAGCCGGACAGCCCAGGCAGGCCCAAGTGAATAGTAAGGGTCTGCTGGGAATGTTTGGCTGAGGACCCTGTGAACATGGTCTTCAACTCCCACCTCCGGAGGAGCTTCAACCAAATCCCGGAGGAAGTGGGAAGCATGGAATCTGAGTGGGCCATGTTCCGCGCTGCCATTGTCCAGACGGCTGCTCAAACCTGTGGTAGCAAGGTCGCTGGTGCGAGTCGTGGGCCCGCTGGTGGACACCAGAGGTGAAAGGGGCCGCCAAACTGAATACGGAGACTTGCAAGGCATGGCTGGCTTGTGGGACTCCCGAGGCTGCAGACAGATACCGGCAGGCCAAACGATCTGCGGCTCGGGTGGTCACTGAGACAAAAAACCCGGGTGTGGGAAGAGTTTGGTGAGGCCATGAAAGAAGAATTCCAGTCGGCGCCGAAGAAATTCTGGCAAACTGTTCAACAGCTAAGGAGGGGAAAGCAGAACCCCGTCCACAGGGTCTTTGGTGTGGGAGGGGAGTTGCTAACCTCAATTGAGTCTATAGTTCAGCGGTGGAAGGAATACTTTGAAGATCTCCTCAATCCCACCAACACGCATTCCGAGGAGGAGGCAAAGCCGGAGGACTTTGGGCTGGGCTCTCTCATCACTGGGGTCGAGGTCGCTGGGGCTGTCAAACAATTCCCCAGCGTCAGCGCCCCCGGGGTGGATGAGATTCGTCCAGAGCTCCTCGAGGCTCTGGATGTTGTAGGGCTGTCCTGGTTGACACGCCTCTGCAACATTGCATGGACATCAAGGACTGTGCCTTTGGAGTGGCAGACAGGTGTGGTGGTCCCCTTTTCAAGAAGGGGCACCAGAGGGTGTGTTCCAACTACCAAAGGATCACACTCCTCAGCCTCCCTAGGAAGGTCTACTCCAGGGTGCTGGAGAGGAGAGTCCGGCTGCTAGTTGAACCTCGGATT
>KV751333.1:3103731-3116036 GCA_001698575.1 Mola mola
TCCTCCGCGTTGAGGGGAGCCAGTTGAGGTGGTTCGGGCATCTGGTCAGGATGCCTCCTGGACGTCTCCCTGGGGAGGTGTTTAGGTCATGCCCATCCGGGAGGAGACCCCAGGGCAAACCAAGGACACGCTGGGGAGATCATATCTCTCGGCTGGCTTGGGAACGTCTTGGTATCCCCCCGGAGGAGTTGGTGGAATTGGCCGGGAAGAGGAACGTCTGGATCTCCCTGCTCAAATTGTTGCCCTTGCGACCTGGACCCGGATCAGCGGCAGAAAACGATACGAAATGAAACAAAATTAGTTTTTTGAATGCTTGTACATCACATCCACAATCATATGGTGTTCCTATTTAATCAAGTATTTTATGTAATAAAATATAATAACTTATAATATAACTTATACTACAGTAACTATAAATATAATAACTTTTTTTCTTCAGCAAAACAAAAACGTGACAAGAAGCACCTAATA
This sequence comes from Mola mola, assembly GCA_001698575.1. Taxonomy (NCBI): domain Eukaryota; kingdom Metazoa; phylum Chordata; class Actinopteri; order Tetraodontiformes; family Molidae; genus Mola; species Mola mola. The sequence goes on from KV751333.1 coordinate 3,104,203, forward strand.
ACAGCCAATTCCATCCAATTCTATGGTGTCATGCATCTTCAGACTCAGCTGTTTGGACATCTACTGTACTCTTAGTTCATGACAGGGGACATACATTTGGGAAACACATATACATATCGTAAAATTAGGGGTGTGGCAATACACGAAACGGACGATATACAATATCGGGTTCACAGGATCAAGACAAGATTTTAAAATCACTTTTAACAAAACTTCAATGACTAAATATTAGGGTTGGGTGTCGAAACCCGGTTCCAAATTAGTCCCAGTTCAAAAGTTTCATTTCCATCTGAATCATTACGAACTTTTAATTTCGAGCAGACATTCAGAATGATTATATTCTCCCGTCTGTCTGTCAGAATGTGAGCAATGTGTGGAAACTGACTGTCAGTGTAAATATTCTCCTGCTCCATGTCTGTGAGAACATGGGATGTGCTTCAGAAATAACCTCTTCACTTTAAGCAGCAGCAGCAGCAGCAGCAGCAGTGAAACAGCAGGCTCCACCTCAGTCTGGAGAAGCCGGAGCTTCATTTATTTACAACTTAGCTTATTAAATAACATTCAAACCACATCTGGACAGCTAATTAGCCACTAACTGCTGCTGCATCTTCGTTCTCTCAGGTTCATTTTGTTTCACCACTTGTTGTACTATCAACCTGTTGTTAAAGGAGCCACGCTGTATTACTGTATTAGTGTACAAAGAGCATATTATAATTGAAGCTTAAACTTTTAGAAAACAGCAGCCAAATTAAGCTTTATCTGGAACTTTTATGGTTAAATTTGAGTTAACTTGTGGAAAGCTTTCATGAGGATTTTTGTCAGTTTTTTTTCTGTGAAATAAACACCATCGAAGAATCAGAATCCATAACTGTTTAGAACCGGAATGAAAAAGTGCAATCAATCAAAATCACTAAAAAACGATATCCAACCCTATATACCCCCCATTATATGACTGAAAAAATAGCTTGTTATGTGACCGAGTCACAAAACCATGCAGGTGAGACAGTAAATCAATGTTGAAATTTAACCCAATGGGTAATGATCATGTAATGTCCTCAGCTTTTTTAATTATTATGTATCATTTTATCAGCATTTTATAATATTCTGCAAATAAAACTACTTAAAATACTGAACTGGATACGCTTCTTCTTTTTCTTCTTCTTCATGTGGGTTTCCAGCAGTGTAGATGCAGCCAAAGCATATTCTTGCCCCCCAGAGGTTATAAATAGACCTCTGCTTTGCGAGACAGCTTTTCACTAGACGAGAAATATCATCATGTTTTAATATTGTAAGATGTCGTGGCACAATGTATATTCTCCTGTTCGTCGATCACCTACTATGTACGGTTGACCAGCCACCACCATATTAGTCTGGATCTGGAAGTCCCACAGGATCTTAGCTCGGTCGTTCTCAATCACCTTTTTAGGTATTGACCACGTTGATGCCGCTACCCGTACTCAGCACAACTGTTCCTGTATACTATGCCAGCCACTCGGTTACAGCGCTCCAAGTATGCCGTACCTGTCTGCATCTTGCACCCTACTTTTATGAGCTGTGCTCAGGGGCATCATTGCATAGTCTGCATCTTGGGTCCTGTCTGGTGTGGTAGATCCTTGCCTCTATCGATCTTGTGTTCATGTCATGTTCTTGTGCTGCCCTGATTTGTGCTTCTGTTCTGTCCTCTAGACCAGTCTTCACCAGCCACTGGTATGTTTTCTCAATATCAGCCCCTTGCAGGGGTTTGTCCCTCCATGATGATCTCTCTTCCTCTTTCTCCTCCACACTGGGTTTCTGCTGCCTAAGGCATTTACTTAGCAGGTCATCATTCGGGGCCATCTTCGTAATGTATTCCTGGATTTTTGCTGTTCCCACTCAATAGTCCTAGTCCTCCCTCTTTCTGCTTAGCATACAGCCTCAGGATGCTGGAGTTGGGTTGAAACCCTCCATGCATGGTGAGGAGCTTCCTTTACTTGATATCTGTGGCCTCTATCACCTCTTTTGGCCAGACTATTAAACTAGCTGGGTATCTGATCACCAGCAGGGCAAAGATGTTAATGGCTTGGATCTTGTTTTGACCATTCAGCTGACTTTTCGGGACTTACCTTACTCTGTGTAGGTATTTGGCTTTGGCTGACTTCCTTTTGTCCTCTTCATGACTTATATTTGCCTGTGGGATCCCAAGGTATGTGTAGCTGTCCTAAACATCAACTATGTTGCCTTCTGGTAGTTCAACCCCTTCAGCTGTGATCCTTTTGCCTCACTTTGATATCATCTTGTCTAGCCCAAATGACATTCCAATGTCATTGTTGTAGATCCTGGTGAAGTGGATCAGTGAGTCAATGTCTTGCTCAGTCTTCATATATAGCTTGATGTCATTCGGGATACAGATGGAGGCTGATGGTTGTTCCATTTCCAAACCAATATCTGAAGCGACCTATTGCAATGATCTGGCTCATGGGGTTTAAGCCCTATGCATAATAGCAAGGGAGATAGGGCACTTCCTTGGTATATATGCATCAAATATATAGCCTGTCAACCTCTGGCTTCTGTTTCGTGTGGACGTTAACTGAACAGCAGTAGCTAGTTGGCTACTTGCGTGGATTTTGAAAATAAAAAACCTCTAGTGATCAATCCAGATAAGCCTCTATGTCACCAACCGATGCTTTATTAACACCCTCTTGACTCAAAAAGGGTCTCAACTTAAAGTTCTATTTTTAGATAGGAAAAGGGCTTAAAGGAAGGGGGTAAATCAGTGATTAAATCAGTCCTAAGAACTCTGCAAGCAGGACACTTCATTAGGAAGACTTTATCTCCATTATACCTTCATCTGAGAAATACTTCAGTCCATGTTGTTGCAGTCATTATTTCTATGTAAATTTGTATAAAGAACTCTTCAAAAATCAATTTACGTCTCCATTAGAGTAACCAATGATTAGCCAATTAAAAATTAGTCGATCAAGAGTAAAATTTGTTGCTGTTTGCACACGCAAGCACACTTTCACTTTTTAGGAAAAAAATAATTAATGTTCTGGTGTTTCTACCTATTGCTTACATAAGACATTAAACAACCTCTTTTCGTAACAATTACTCAATTAATAGTTGCAATAATTAACCATGAAAAACAGTAGTTGGTTTCTGTCTGACCCAATTTCCAGTGGCAGGCAGCCACAGTATTCATGCTTTTTCAAGCCAGAGTTTGTCTTTCATGAGCAGGTCACAAGCATGATGTAATGTACTTTTTTTGATAACTGATTTACTTGTAAATTATACTGTATACTAATCAGACCCAGAGGGTTCCTTTTCTGATTTATTTGATCATTGTGTAAGATTTTAAATGAGTCGCACTTTTCGCAAATAGTCCTAACATTATATTCCGTCTGTCACACTGTTGCAAGGTAACTGGCTACTTCCAGTAATTTCAATGATGGAAGCACAGTGAAAAGGAAAGCAGTTCCCATTGCAGCGGCAAGACCAAGATGCTGTTGCCCACGTGTCCAAATGACTGTCTTAAAAGGCTGGGTAGAGCTGTGGAGCAGCAACAGGGAGAGGAGGAGCAGTGGAGTTGCTTGTTTGATTCTTAGTTCTCAGTTGAGTTGAATGTTTGCTTCCCAAAAGTTACAAACCCCAGCTTTAAGACAGTTGATGTGTTCATGTTCTTGTTTACAAAGAAAAGAATGCATTGTTTTGCAGTTTGTAAATTTTGTACCTGATATGTAAAAAGGGATTCTATAATTTTGTGATGAAAAGATACTTCATTTTGAATTTGTCTTAATACTCATTTGGAAAAAAAAAAAACTGTGACAAAATCGTGATTTGTGAGCAAAGGACTGTAAATTGTTTCAAATTGTGTTGCAAACTTTTAGTGACACACTGTGATTAAGGTCTGTACCGGTACTAGTAATTATGTGCTTCTTTCTTATCTTGGATAGTTTCACTCTAAAAAAGTACTTCACGGTACCTTTTACTAACACTTAAATGTATTGTTTCAAAAATAAAAATTCAAATCTGTTGGACTTTGTGCATGTGGATTTGACTGCAGATGATGAAATAAATATGTTGTACTAAAACACATACGTAGGTAGTCCCACTTAGTATTGTTATTTTGTCATCCTAATATGACCAATCTAATGAGCAAAAGAGCTTTGTGCCACGGAAAAAAGGCATGATTGTTGTTGCTCATTCACAATGTTTAATTTACTTTCATTCAAACATGTCCTAAAAGTTGCTTAGGTGTTTAGCTCCATTGAAGGAACTATAGGTATACTGCCTCTCTTTGTTTTTCTAGTTAATTTCAGATTAAAATCAGATTTTTTTTTCTGACTCGATTGCTTTGGGGTTTTTTTTTTAATCTACTGTATAAACTACATAAATACATTTTTGTAAAATCCCATTCAATTTAAAGCTTAAACAGATTTTATTCTTATTCCATTGTTTTGTTTTTTGAAATCTATTGAAATAACTCACAATGCAAAGCTAATCAAGACAGAGATTTTGAGATTTTGTTTAACAGTCAAGTTGGTTTGCTGAATGAACAACAAGCCTTGTCAACAGAGTTGACAAAATATGAAAAAGATACCCGGTGTGGATACAGAGATTATTTTAATACATCATTTTTATGCTCTAAAAACTTGGTGCTATGTTGATCAGGCAGCAGTCAAAGAGAGGATCCTTGGTGGTCCAGTCCCAGGTTTCTGAAGCTGGCTGCTGGGACATGGAACATCACCTCTCTGGAAAGAAAGGTACCCGAGCTTGAGAGATACCGGCTGGATAGAATCAGGCTCACCTCAATGCACAGTTCATATTCTGGAATCAACTTTTTGAGTGAGGCGTTAGGCTGGGCTTCTTTGCTGGAGTCGTTTTGAGCGAGAGGCGGAGTACAGTGTGAGCTTACTCCTAGTGATTGAGCTCTGCTTGCATTTTGGAGTTGAACCTAGTAGATAGGAGGGTGGCTTCCCTGCAAAGTTGGGTCAGGGAATGAGACCTGATTATTGTTTGTGCCTATGCAACAAACAGAAGTTTAGTGTACCCATCCTTTTACTAGTAATTTAGACAGAAGGCACTCCTATTGAGGACTCTACTGTCCTAATCGGGGAGTTCAATGCTCAGGTTGTCATTGAAAGGGTTATATGGGGTGTCCACAAGTTCTCTTGGCAAAGGGACACTCTTCCAACTATAGGGGGATCACACTCCTCAGCCTCCCTGGGAAAGTCTACTAAAGGGTGCTGGAGGGGAGAGTCTGGCTGTTAGTTGTCCCTCGGATTCAAGAGAAAAAATTTGGTTTTCATCCTGGCTGTGGAACACTGAACCAGCTCTGTACCCTTCATGTGTGTTGTGGATATCGAGAGGGGTCACAACCATGTTCCTTGAGGTTTCCCTGCATGAGGGGTGCTCAGAAAATATGGTGTAGATGTCCTGTTGTCCTGTTGCCAGAGCCAGCAGTGAGTCAGACATTTTCGCAATTACGGTAGGACTCTGCCAACCCTGCCCGCTGTCACCTGTTCCGGAGCTGCTTCTCCTCCACATTGAGAGAAGCCAGCTGTGGTGGTTCAGGCTGGTTAGGTTGCCTAGCGGACGTCTCTCCAGAAGAGGTTATCCGAATGGACATGCGGGAGGGGACCGCATGTCGGTGCAGACCCAGGACACACTGGAGAGATTTACATCTTGGGTGGCCTTGGAATGCCTTGGTGTCCTCCTGGAAGAGATGGAGGAAGTGACCGGGGAGAGGAGCATCTGGACTTGCCTGCTATCTCTGCTGCCCTGCAACTAAAACCCAAATAATATGATGGAGATGAAGATAAGTATGAGTATAAGTCTAACTGATGTGGGTTTACTTTTAATTACATTTGGAGCTCAGGAATAGTAATTTCATAAAAGTTGTTTCACACATTACTCGACTTTGACTGTTGTATTTTAAGTTGTTTTTTGAGATATTTTTAGGCGTGTTTTAAATAATCAGCTAAAAATAAGGCGAAATGTTTGAGGATTTTTTTATTGTTGATTTAATTTCTAAAAAACTATGCCATTAAAAAAAATATTAAAAAGTCTCAAAGTACAGAATAAAAATGTAATTCAAGACACTTCAGTTTTTAATCTATGTGAATTTAAAAACTTGTGTTCATGATACAGTAAATTAAGTACATAACATTTAAGATTTAACAATGTTATTTAACAATGTTATGTTTATGATTCCAATTATAAGTTCATGTGAAGTAAAAATTAATTCAACTGTAGAAGGAAAGCTCTTTCTCTCAACTTATGACAGTTTCTCGATTAAAAACAATTTAATTCTGCTGGGTGACATGATTCTTCTTTAACTGAAACAAAGGTTTTTCAATGGAGGCTTGTTTGAACACACACAAACAGACGATTAACTTAAAGCACACAGTAGTACAGAGAATGGCATTGAATGCTATTTATAACAGGACCTGCTTTCTGCAGATTCCATAATAAGGAGGCAGAGATACATCTCTTTATCTGAAATGGTATTCTGTGACTCTTGTATATACAGCTTATTTGGTTTATAGTATAACCCTGTTTATACTGTATATAAATAACCATTTACATTTTTATGTTAAAAGAGCGTTTTGTAACTTTTATTGTGAAATTTTAGCGTGTTTTAGGCTAAAACAACTTCATTTCCGGTTTTTGTATTTACATGCTTTTATTTTGACGGGCATGCAACGGTACATGTTCTGAGTTCCTTTGTGTGTAAAAGAAACAGTTTAACAGCGATAAAAAAAGGAATAAAATTTTAAGGAGAAAATAAAAGTTTACGGTTCACAGTTTATAGCAACCCTCCGAAGAACCACAATGTTTGTATTTTGTAAACTAATGAGTCAAAGTTGCAACTGATGCATTTTTAATGTGTTGGGTTCGTTAGTTTCTTTTATTGATGTGTCTCTGGACTAAATGTTAGCTTGAATTTATCTTGTTGTAAGCTACTAGTATGTAGCAAACTGTCAATTCTTTATAGCACCTAACATTGTTTTTAATTTATTTTTTTGTGTGTTTTATTCAGCTCTTATGGTGAATTTTAGACAATTAAATCTAGAATCATCATTTGAAGTGTTTGACCATTATTCGGGGGATATGTTACACTGTACATCTCTGTTTCAGTGAGCCCGGTTTACAATAAATCTATACAAATAAAGAACTAGGAATTACAAAGATTTTCTATGAAAAAATACTGCATCATTTTGTATACTGCCATCATCTTTATCAAGTGTTAGAAAACTTTGAGACTAGAAGAAATGATAAAAAGGAAAAAAAAAAAAAACATTTTCAAAACCATTTTTTTTTAGCCCTGATTGAGGTTTTCTTTTTCTTGCTCAGGCAGGTTGGTAAAACCCCCTTGTCTTCCTTAACTACCCATTAAATAATTATTTTTTGTCCAAACAAAATCAATGTGTGTGACCTGTTGTTTTACCATAACCCCCTTAGATCACAATAAAACATTTCAGGTAATGGAACCCTTGGTCTCCATTACATTTAGCCAGTTTCTTACAACTGTTGGATCAATAAATGCTGCATAAATATTAAATATTTTTATCATATTATATTAAATTTTGGTCTAAACTTTGAGACATAAATTCTTTAGTGAACTGATCTGTGAACAAGTGAACAAGTTTGGAATTTTTGGATGTAAAATCTCATTAACTATCTCGATTATCCTTTTGGACATCTGTCTGAAATTATTGGAATATCACAAAAAAGATAATCTAAAAGGTCTGTGACATTGACTTGTGACCACAAAAATAATCCTTGGGTAATTCTCCATTTTAAAGCAAAGTCAATGTTTGTGGCAAATTTAAAGATAATGAAGTATTCCTTAGATATCATGGTCACAAAAATTAGTAAGTTTGTAAGAAATTATCTATTTATTTATACTTGGCAACTAATTGGTTGTGAGCACTTGGAGTGAAAGTGTGTAAAATGACCGAATGGGAACACAGGCTATTTTTAACAGGGAGAATGAGACAGGCATTGTATTCCACTCCTGCTACCCCTAAATCTGTTTTCAGTTCAGGAAAACTGCACTTAAACTATAAGTCGGATACATTCCATTGGTGAAGTATGGCAGTCTGGCTTAAAGTGTTATTTGGACATAGGGTTAATTGGTACAAATAATAAGGATAAATATTTGATATTGAAAGCAAAGGAAGAGGATTGGAAATGCCGAGTTCAATTTCCTCCATGTCCCCACTTCTCATAGTTCACAGTTGATCCAAAGACCTGCATAAGAGTATTAATAGTGTCAGGTCCTCACTGAGCAAGCTAACCACTTATACAACACACTGTGTCTCTTCAGGAGCACTTGAGAAATTGGTAATCACTATAGCCACGGGCTATTAGAGACATTTATTCATTAAGCTGTGTTTTTCTCTCCCTGAGTGCTGGGATGACTTAAATGCAGTGGGATTCATTCACTCATTTCACAGCAGGCATGTGGAGTATACCACAGTCTAATTTTAATCTGCTTTTACAACCATGTTGGATCGTTTTGTACCTCTCCTTATACAAACGTATAGAAAACATGGAATGCAATAATAAAAGCCATCTGAGAGCAAATATTGTGAAATCATGCTAACTTTATAACAAAGCTTTTCAGCTATAATGTGACACAGCAGGTTTGAAAGGTGCCTGACAACATTAAAGCAAGCTTTGTTTTAAAGGCACAACCATATGGAGTTTAATTTCTGCTTCAGAAAAGATAAGATTTCGGGCTGACATAAATTAACCTAATAACCAGCTTTAATTAACTTCTGTAATAAAGCACATAAATTAACCAAAATAATTCATAAACAATATACAAATTATTTAGACTCTCCTGGTAAGTAGGGTAACTCTGTCAATGAGTAGTATAGTAAGAGGGCTCCATTCAGTACTACCAATTGGATATGACATCCAAAAAGTAAACATGCAATATGAATAGTCTGCTGCAAAAAACTCTGTCAAATCTTTTAAGAGGAAGGATAAATATCTTTGAGAGAGTTAAAAAAAAAAAAAAAAAAGACTTACAGAATGGTAGTTGAATTCGTCACTTTGGACAATCAAAGAATGCAGGATTTTGTAATGTTTTTGAGCATTTGGATCTGCATCAGGCAGATATTTCAGATGCTGCCTTTCCAGAGCTGTACAGCAATGCTGTGAAAACATACAAGGTGATATAAAACATGATGTGATTGCTGTAAAATATAGTAGCTAAATGAACCAGACGATGTGAACTCAGAACTGTGTAACTTTATGCTGCCGCTTGCATACTGCATGTAACAACACACTTTGTCAGGTATGGTTGCTAAGATGGATAACACAAGGCAAAACTCACATTTCTGCACCCCCAGTGCTATAGCAATACATTACAGTTTAAAACACTATCAAGGGATCTAAGGTTGCTATTTAAGTATACGTGAATAGCAAAAGAGCCAAAAATGTATTCTTTATGTACTTAAGGGTTTCACACTGAGTAAATATTATGGATAATTTAACACAATATCTGAAATCCTCCTCATGATACCTTGAAATTCTGCTAATCGACTATTTCGAACATGGTTTCCATTTGCATGGCATCAGATCTTCTACAGATTGTCAACACGTCTCTTTTCAAGTGCTGGGCAGACATGAATGATATGCGGGGTTCTCCAAGTCTCAATTCTAGGGCTCCATCTTTATAATATTTACATGCTCTCACTCACCCAGATTGTAGAGAATAAAAATGTAATGACGTAATGTAAACAATGTCACCATCATTACACAGACAACATAAAAATGTACATAACCCCATCACCAGGTGGCTTTAATACCATAAAGGATCTTACTGCACTGAACAAATCAGTTAGTAAATATAAAGGCCAACGAAGCCAAAAATCTGGATGTAGCTGCTCACTCACAAGAAATAATTGACACTCATCACACACTTATGAGTTTTCCTGTGGGACGCAACTTGTTTCTAAAAATGGAAATAGGAGCATTAGGCAGAACAGGAGTAGTTGGACTTTTTCACAGACTATCTGTCTCATGCATTACTGTAAGAAAAAAATATATTGTTTTAGTAGTTATTACAAAAAGGTATTTTTATAAAAGTTAATTACTGCAGAATTAAGACTGCCATAAAGTCAACCTATTGTCACCTTAAGGACATTTCAAGAATTAAAGGACTGATGTTTCAGCAAAATTTAAAAAAACGTCATTCAACCCAGCTAAGAAAAGTTAGCTTGACTACTGTGAAGGAAGGTTTATGGGTAAAAATACATTCAATGGCTGCAGCTACTACGTGACCAAACACGCGGGGAAATACAAAAACTTCTGACGTCTGATGAAGAGCGCGCAAAGGATTCGGATGCTTTGCTGGCCAAGCTGCAAACCCAACACTTTGCACACCCAGAGATGAAGCGGTCAAGACAAGTTATGTCCTATCTCACTAAATCGGTAGAAAAAGTAAACGACGGAGAGTTTATTAAGGAGTGTTTGGTGGATTCTGCTGCGTTAATATGGCCAGAATAAAAGGGAGCATTTGAGAACGCTCAGCTCTCCCAACGCACTGCAACAAGGGAAATCTGGAGCTTCAGCTGAAGAACAGAGCGGTTAACTTTGACCATTTTTCCCTGGCTCTGGATGAGAGCTGCATACATGACACTGTCCAGCTACACATCCTCTTACGTGGGATCACTGCAGACTTCAAAATCACAGAGGAGCTGGCAGCCATGCAGGCAATGAAAGGGACAACAACAGGGATTGATTTCTTCACGGAGGTAAATGCATGTTTGAACTGCAGTCTGACGTACTTCTGGCAGAGAACTTAAGGTCAGTCCCACTGCTTGAGTTCTACACAAAGAGGAGAACTTTCCACACATGAGGAGGCATGCCCAGAAGATTTTAGTCCTCTTTGGATCAACCTACCTATACGAACAGACATTCTCAGTGATAAAGTTCAACAAGTCGAGATATTTATCATCTATTACTGCTGATCACCTCTCATCGGTCCTTGGCATAGCCACCTCAAACATCCAGCCAGATTTCAATGCATTTGTTCAAGCCCAAGACAGACTGGATTTTTCTCACTGAACAAGTAAAATGACCTGAAAACATCAAAAGAACGTATTGCTTTTTGTATGGAGTTGATCAGTTCCTTATCTTTAACATACTGCAAAACACCTTTTCAGCATTTTTGAAGATTAACAAGTTAAAATGTTATGAACTAGCCCAGAATGTCCATATCATATTGGTGCATTCTTAATTCAAGATATGGATATGAGAAGACAAAACATGAGTATATAAGACAAAAAAATGTGAGAAATTGGAAGGTTAATTCTGTACTCACCAAAAGCTGACAGGTTGAAACAAATAAAGATCTTCCATGTACCTTCCAACAACAGCTTTGTGGCATGGTTGGCTTTAGTAAGGACAAAGTTCTATTTTCTTATGGATATTTATATTTAAATCTTACTCTGCCAAATCGAGAACAGAGAAAATGGGCATGATAGCATACTAAAGGCATGATGAGTTAAATCTTATCTGTGCTTTTCAGCATTCCTGGTCCCATCAATTTGGACAAAATCCCCAATACACCACTGGCCAAAATGCAGTCCCAAACCATGACAGACCTTTCACTAGTTTTTACTGAGGGCTGCAAGCACTTATTGCTCAATCCTGTTCGGGCTCTTCATTTTCACATATTGTTTAAAATTCTCCAAAACTTTTAACTTGGATTTGTCAGTCAATAATACTCCTCTCCATCATCAGTTCAATTATTGTAAGCTTTGGCATATCTTAGCCTTTTGAACCTTTTCCCCTGGTTTCTTGGATTCTACTTTTCCACAAACACCATTCTGGAAACC
>KV751333.1:3116080-3132551 GCA_001698575.1 Mola mola
AAGGAAAAAACTCTTAGCCCTTCCACTCCTTTTTCGGTGTTAGACCTAATTTTTCAAATTTCTTTAAAACAGCTCAAATACCATTTGCCTTTCTGATGCAAGGCAAGTGAATTGAAATGTATTTTTTGTGCATCTCAAATTCTGTAATGGCATTTGAAAGAAAAGATTAGATTGAAAGTAGGTCTCATATATAAGCACACTCACAAAGATTTAAACTGGCGGTTTGGTAGCTATCACCTATTGCGATTTTGTGAGGTAGCTGTTTATGTAAATTTACTGATTCATGTAGTACAGCACTGTCTTTCTTTAGTTTTTAAAGTTTTTCTATTTATCTAATATTTATGTAAGGATTCTTGACGCATAAAAGATTTAAGGAAATGGAGTCTGACAGTGATGACCCTGCAGCAGGTATTACTTGTAAGAAAAAGACACATTGCTATCTGTTTATGGCCTGCTTTTAAATAGTGAGCAATTAAATAATGCATTAGCATTGTAATAATCTACCAAATGTAAACCAACCGCTTTTGAGGGGAATAAATACAATACTGTACTCAAATATAGCTGTTTACTTGTCCATTAAGCCAGTTTAGTGTTCCCTAGCTCAGCCGGCATGAGTTTCGCAGCCTAATGGCAGAGGGTAATTTCAGTTATTCAACTGTCTTGTGCTGTATAAATTATAAGTGATTGTGCTGATTTTACTGTGTGATTACCCATGCCTTGTATGTCTGACTGTAGTCTACAGTCAGGCAGCTATCATCACCGAACATAATTAGTTAATGTAGATTACACTGCTGAGAAAAATTTAATAATTGATTACTTGGTTTTCTGCTCTGAAGATCAGAATCCCATCACATATTTTCTAGACATTATGGAGTCTAGTCTTTTACTTATAGATACTTAAGGGCAACGACATACATTACCTGACCACAATTTATCCACAATACAAAATGTAATGAAAGAAACAGACAGTGAAATTGCTAAGATACATTTAATCTTCTATATTATCTCAGTCCTTAAAGATTTGCTGCTTAATGCTGTGTTTTCAAGCAATCCAGAGACACCAATCTAAAGAGCAGCTCTGGCTGACTGGTTCCAACAGTTTGCTTCAACAACATTTTCAATACTGTGCTGCTAAAACTTTCACAATCACAATACTTTAACACTTTTCTTCAGGTCAGAGTATTCCAACTATTGTAACCAAACGGATATTGTGAAACATCTGTGCTATCAATGCTGATTTACCGATAACAATGACCAATGTAAATTGAAGAGGTGGAATCAAGCTTGTTAAACATTTTATTAAACATCATACATTTCTTTCAAACATCATGTAGTTAACAAATAAGTGCTGTACCAGATAATTTGCACTGAATGCATCATGACTAAAACATAAATTGAGTTTCTCCACTTCCTCTCAATAAGCAAAATGGAGCCAAAATATGCCTGCTGCGAGCAATACGCGTGCAGCTGTAACATAACATTTTTGTCATTTTTGTCATTAGAATAGGTTAAACTATGTTATCTGTGCAACTCGTTTGATACCTTGCAAACACGTTTACTTTGCATGTCAGAATCAGAATCCCTTTTATTGTGATTGTCACAGCAACCGAGTATGACAAACAACTAAGAAAAAAAAAAAAAAGCAACAATACTTAAATATAAAAATATTAAATAAATACAGTCAGTAAAATATAAAAATACTGTCAGTCTCTGTCAATATTGCACATTGTCCTTGAGTGGTGTTGATGTGTTGATGTGTTGATGTGTTGATGTGTGTGTGGGCGGGGGGCGGGGGTAATGTCAGTGTCTGCTTGTGTTTAGTGCAGTGATGGCTTGTGGGAAGAAACTATTTCTGAGTCTGTTGGTCCTGGTTTTGTTGCACCTGTAGCGCCTGCCAGAGGGTAACGGGTCAAACAGGTGGTGTGCAGGATGGGTGCTGTCTCTTGTGATTACTTCAGCTCTGGTGAGGCAGCGGGATGAATATAAGTCTTTAAGGGAGGGGATGATCTTCTGTGCTGTCTTGACCACTCTCTGGAGTCTCTCTCTATCTGCCTCGGTGCAGTAGGGGAACCACACCGTGATGCGGTAGGTCAGGGTTCTCTCAATGATAGAGCGGTAGAAGGTCACCAGCAGCTTCTCACAGATGTTATTTTTCCTGAGCACTCTCAGGAAGTGCAGAGGCTGCTGTGCCTTCTTGATGACAGCTGAACATTTACATCTCAGTCTGACCCATACATACATTGTGCGTCTGAATGAGAAGCTAGTGGTCAAGACACGATGTTGATATCTGACAAGTTGGGAAAAAAACCTGGCAGGTTTATTTTCTGTGTAAAATTAACCACAGACACTTCTATGACAATAAAGGTCACCTGATTTCTTCCTTTCCTGCACACTAAAACACTGAAAATGTGTAAGTAATCAATGAGTTTAAAAAATAAATAAATTATACGTGAAAATGCCCTTAAAAGTGCCATTGCCAACCCTAACACTGAAATAAAGCCTGGTTGTCTCTACACAGGTAAATGAGGGACCTGATTTGAGAAGTCATGGGATTGTGGTGAGAGCCTGTCTTATGATGATCCATGATCTTTCAGTGTTCATTATACAGTCTACTATAGGCATTTTGTAGTGCTTGTGAAAAAGATTACTGTGAAATTATCATGTAGTTATAAACATAGTAACTAACACCCCCTGATCCAGCAACTTAAAGATATAAGTGAATGTCAAACATTGGTTTGGATTTTTAACATTATGGTGCTAATGTGGTAAAGAAGAAAAGAATACAATACAAAAGAACAGTGAACACATGCCCACTCACCACAGTGAGCCATGAATAGAAGCGTATCGTGCATCACGCTGTGCTGAAATGTTCAGTATGTAGGCTGATTTTTTTCTCTACCATTAGCTTCATTTCAAAGCCTGTTTTTGCCGCTCAAGTCCCCTGGGCTTGTTCGTCCTCTTTTCAAGGTCTGTCTCACACCAAAAGCCATGTAACTGAACAGATCAATTACACAATGCATATCTGTGACTTGAATTACTATAAACAAGCTCTGGCTCAGAGTTCACACAGTACTATATCTTCAGGCTCACTTTAGGTCACAAAAAAACTGAGCTTTTCTGCAAATGCACCATTATCAGAATGAAATATGACACATTACTCGACTAGACTTAACAACACAACCTTTAAAAATGGGAGTGTATCTCTTCCTTAAATCACAACATGATTTCAGCCACGGCGAAGACTGCCAAGTTTACTGTTTAACTGTTTCCAGCTCAATCAAACTGACAAACGGTGATTTTCCATGACCCTGTTTTTTTGTAGGTTTTATATTTGTGCAACATGAACTGAACCACAAAAAATTAAAAAATAATAATAATAATAATACATTTTTTACGCTTTAGCAGGTGGAAAAGTTGAAGTATCCATAAGAGGTAAATTTGAATAAGTGTACTGGAAACGGATTAAGCCAATAAAGGAGTCTAGAGATCACATGACTTAAATGTCACCCAAGCATCCATCTTCTACTGACGGAGAGAAGCAATGGTAGTATACGCGCTACAGATCGGCTAGGGTTTCTGTGCTCATAGATGACTTTGGAACACTTTGAATATACTGATTAACTGTAACGCGGGAAGAATTTTCAGTACTTTTCAGAAGTATTTTCAGTCATTTACAGCATATATTTTCAGTTATTTTGAGTAAATTGCACTTACAAAATCAAGTCTTAGAAGTAACATAATGTAGTAAAATCTGTTCATGGTTGATTAAGCTTTGTTTATGAGGTTTCCATCCATCCATCCATTTTCTACTGCTTATTCCATTAGGGGTCGCGGGGGGGGGGCTGGAGCCTATCTCAGCATCTTCGGGCGAAGGCGGGGGACACCCTGGACAAGTCGCCAGTTCATCGCAGGGTTTCCTTTAAGTAATATTTGGTTGTGGGTCGTCTATAGCCTTTTGTAGTTACTTAGCATCAAATAAAACGAATATCACAATTTTTTAAATTGATGAATGGAGTGGATGCAACATGGGGCCATGTTAAAGAACTTTTCTTACTTTTACATCTTTAATAGCACTTTTTGTTTATTGTGGTAATAATGGGTTATGGGAATCGTATTTAGGAAAAAAAACATTACAGATGAACAGTTCCTAAGTTAAAAAAACAACTTAATTTTTAAAAAAAACCTTTAAAAACCTTAACACTTCCCTAACTTAGACAAACCGTTCCATTATCCTATCACTTTTAAGCCATGTAGTGGTTGCTAACTTGTTTAATTGGTTGAGATAGATTTTTTGTTTGTTTGTTTTTAATATCAGAGCATATGACATTTGTTTTGTGCAATATTAAGTATAATGTGAACGTTCAATCAAATACATATATGTTGTACAGGCCAAAAAATGTATATATGCTAAATACTGTTAATTTTTCAATCACTCATATGGCTGAGCGATATGAAAATATATATTGTGCGACCAGAGAAAATGTTAAATCAATAGCTATTTTCCTCTATCATTATATTTCAGTATTTTAGCAAAGCAGCGGCAGCGACTTGACTCTTGGCAGCTTTTAAATTAGATTTTCCTCTTACTCTACGTTCACTACACGAGGGCTCATGTAACAACAAACAGTCACGGAGGAGGAAATCCCACACAACAACCCTTGCAGTGTTAATTTCGTTAATGAAAACTAGGATAAACATGTTGATCCACGAGCTTTTAACACGACAAAGATGCTGAAAAGCTAAAAATAGATCATTGATTACAAAACCTTTTATGTATGTTGTTTTCGTTAACGAGACGAGACTGAAATGTTAGCGGTGGACTTATGGACATTCAGAATGATGACATTCTCCCTGTCTGGTCTGTCGGTGAGAACGTGAGCAATGAGTGCAGACTGAATGTCAGTGTTAATGTTTTCCTGCTCTGTGTCTGTGTGGGAAAAGAGGATGTGCTTCAAAAGTAACCCCCTCACTTTCAGCAGCAGTAGTGAAACAGCACACAGCAGACTTTACTTCGGTCTGGTGAAGATGGAGTCATAATTTACAGACAACGTAACTTTTTACTAAACATTTTAAAACACTGCTAGATTGCCAACTGGCCACTAACTGCAACGTTGTCCTCAGTTTTGATTACGTTTGCTCACCCCTTGCAATACCACACACTTATAATGTTTTACCGAGACCAGGTTGAAGACAAACTTGTGCCTAAGGGAGGACTTGTGTCATTTGGTCATACTTACATACATACCTAATGTCAAGATTTGGATCTGAATCAATCAACAACACCCAAATGCATAGTTTTTCAGCTCAAAACTGCAGTTTTGAGGTTTAAGACTATCAAAATTATAAGTTGTCATGATGTATGTGGTTATTTTGTATAGACATTATTTCATTAAATTTACACAAAACGTACTATATCGTGATTATATATCTTCATCGTGATGACATGATCCTTATCATGTTATGAGATTTTGTTCGTATCGCCCAGCTCTACTCCTTCGGAAACAATCATTTGCATATGGGAGCCTCCCTGGTGGCATCTTCCCTGATACAACCAGACAAGCTTCAATTATGCTGCTACTGACTGCACAGAACAGAAGATTTTCTATATAACAGGAGCGCAATCTGCTGTTTTGAAAGATTCATTATGGCAAGTACATCAGGTACAGTCATTCATAAGATTTTAATTTTTTCAGTTTTTAAACCGGTTAATAGTAAAAAGACATGTTAGGGCAGCAGGTCTGACTTATTTCACAGGCCAGAGTTGGCCCACAGGTTGCCAGCTTAATAGAGACAGAGGATTTCTTTAAAACTTAAGACTGCAGCTTCTCGCGAGGTCGTTCTTTTGGTTCTCGTATTCTTTTTAAATGTTTTGTTTATCTTTATCATGTTCCTGTTGTACCCCCACTGTATCCACCTTGCACTGTATCAGTTCAAATAAGTTGTTCTTGAAGCTCTCTATATTTCATTATTCTGTCAAGGACCACAATGCAAGTTTCTCTCTCCCGTGGGCCACTGCTCACCCGATTCCACTACACTAGCTCTGGTGTTTTAACAGTTTCAGTTTGTATTGCTGGTCATGATAATCTACCAGCAGCTGACATATTCAGTTCTTAATCTAGACCAGCAGTGCTTTCTGCTTTAAAAAAAAGGTTTTCACTGACAAGAGTAAAAAATCCCAATTGATGGATTAGGCAGCAGCTCTGAATCAGTCCTTAGACTGGCATTGTGATAAAAGGGTATGTGTGAGTCAGGCTCACTCACCATTCCCTGTTCCTGGTACTGCTGCAGGCTCTGTGGCTGCTGACCTAATAGACAATGCTGGCGCTGAGGCTGGAGCAGGTTCTGTGGCTGTGTGGTCATGACACCTGCTCTGTACTGGAGCACCTGCCTCTGAAAATAGTTGCCCACCTGCAATATGCTGAGCATGCATCTGTCAGGAAACAAAGACATTACATAAATCACTGCATGCAGATTCAGTGGTAGTGGCTTAGAAGTCAGATGGTCATCTTCATATCTAGGGTTGAGGTATACATGCTTTTGCTAAGCCATGTATTCTACATTGTCTTGCAAAGTTTGTTGAAATTAACAGTGCCCTCTGAAAACATGCAATTAAAACACACTGCATGTGCTGTCCTGTATATTATAATGTGAAATACAGTCAACAGTCTAAACAATCTTAAAAAAATGTAGGAAATTTTAGACTAAGGAACCACTAACGAAAATTCAGCGAAGTATCTTAAGGACCGACTTGTTGATCTCTATAAGATTTTGAAAAAAAGGCAATGCCTATGTTTACATGCATACAATACTCTACTAAAGTCCTTATTGTGATTAAGCTGTTACAGTGGGCAGTGGTGACAACAATGTACACTAGTAGTTGTATCAGCATCGTGACGCTAAACGCCTTCTTTTGCAGCAACAATTCCCATCTGATCCAAGGAAAATAAACACTCTTCTCTCCACTCACTATTGCATAGTATTGCATTTTGTTGTTTTTAGCTATTTTACATAACAGTTTAATGACAATATTCCTTTTTTTATTCCTATGCTTTATGGCAGACGAGAATGAAAGGAAATGACAAGTTTAACAGCCGTAAACTGCATTTTAAATGCATTGCAAACAGACAGCTGCTGAAGAATGATGCAAAAAGTCCAGTAAGAATATTGATATAATGATGATTTGTTCAGGTTAATATATGAGTACTGCTCCACAAGTAAACATAGTCAATGATAGCTCCCATTTCATAATCACTTAAATAATGAACATGGTAACATTGTATTATCTAAGCAACATATTTATTTAGAATCAGAATCAGATCTATTGGCCAATTTAGTGCATATAAACGAGGAACTTGACTCCTGTTAAACTTCGCTTTCAATGTACAAAATACACAAAATAGGAAGTTGCTGAGATAGGCTCCAGCCCCCCCGCAACCCCTAACAGGATAAGCGGCAGAAAATGGATGGATGGATAGAAGTCTGTGTCCAGTGCAATGGCGGAGATGATTAGTGCAATTATAAGGAGTATGTATTTCAAACAGTAAAGTTTTGAAAAAACAGTACATTTCATAAAATACATTAATGTAACTAGAAGTACTCAGAGCACATAAACCTCCACCAAGAGCCAATATTCCCGTTGGATCCTGTTGGTCATTCTAAATCCTCCCACCACTTTTTGCTGTAATTCATCAAGTTCACTTTGAATCATCTTGCGCACTGAGACAAACACAGGGCCTGAAAATAAATTTAGCACATAAAGTAAAGAAATTTGTGTTTGGCTGATTATACCTTTGTTGTAACAGTGCTTCTTGACAATAAATCTTGGAAAGCCTGTTTATTTCACTTTTAAATGGTGCCACATTTGTAAGGAAAATGCATTTGTTGGATGAGCATGTGGGTTGCGACCATAAAAACTTGCCAAAAAAACAAGACATACAGGCAATTTTACAATTTATTCATTTAACAAACAGGGGCCTGTAGAAGAACCATTAACAACCACAGCCAGTTTGGTCACACACTGCAACGGGATAGCATCACACAGCAGTGTGTGACCAAGCTGGTGACCAGCAGGAGGAGCAGGTACCAGGCTGTTGTGGATGTGTATGGGGGCAACCAACACTTGTTGATCTTTCCTTCCTGATAATAAGATATACCTGCCGAAGACAACACCTAAACGTCAACGGAGACATCACCATTCACAAGGAAGAACCAACTATTTTTTGTGTACCGTGTGAACCATCTTTTCAGGTTCCGAACCTAAAAAGTTTTTAGTGTGAACGTTCAGGCCGTTTCAAAAGCAAGTGCAGGAAACTTTACTGGCAAAGAGCCACATTGGTGTGAATAAGCGAATAAGCATTGTGGAGTCTAAGGAGGCGTGACCAGTGCAAGGTGTAACCCCACAGCGGCTGGCCAGGTGGCTCACCCATTTACACAACTGCTAGTTTGTCTCTGATGCAGTTTCAATACTACCTCTGGAGGCACATCAGGGGCGGATCAAAACTGACCCCCTAATCTGCTTTTGTAACTTTATTACAGACTTTGTTTCACAGAAATGGAGCATGAAAGCTGTCATGAAAGGGCAGTATAAATAAGGTTCTGTAATAACATAAATTAGCCACAATGTCAAACTGGGTAATAACTTAAGTGAGAAGTAGAATAATTTTCTCAGAGGCACACATAGAACCCCAACAGCAATATATGGAATGGTCCTTTGCTGGCCATTAGAAAGAAAGCAAGTTTAAGGCCCTAAAACACTGACTTCACTTTTCAGATCCTGAAGCACCCACCACTTTCATACTGTCTATGCAAAAGGTAATTCAGCCATGATTTGCCCCCTAGCAGACATCTTACTATAAATCAAAGAATCTAATCGAAGGTGCAATTCCCAATCCCTCCAGTCAGAAAGTCAAATTGTCCTTGTGTTGTATATCTGACGTTGTTGTGTGCTGTCAGAAGGCTAAGTACACTTGAAGCACGCTATAAATGCATGTTCATTAGCTATGAGAGTGTTGCTGTTATTACTATTGTAGTAAGGTCAAGAGTATGATTAGGCTTAGTTTAAAGACAGTAACGGGTGGGTGGTGAACCGTGGGCTTCTGCTTAGGACTATGCTTCCTTCGAACAGTCACCCAACTTCCCTGGTTTCCCGACTGCTCGGGAGCTGCTCTCAGTCGACCCGCACCGGCTAATGGGGGCTGGCTAGCTAGCGAAGCTACTGGGTTGGTTGGCAAGGTGCGGATCGTAGCCTCCAAATCACTAAGCCTCGCCTCCAACGCAGCAAATAAACTACACTTAGTACAGGTACCATTATCACTAAATGAGGCAGAGGAATAACTAAGTGCGGATCGTAGCCTCCAACGCAGCAAATAAACTACACTTAGTACAGGTACCATTATCACTAAAAGAGGCAGAGGAATAACTAAAAATGTGGCACACTGAGCAAGAGAGAAGAGAACGAGAGGGAGAAGCCATTGCTGTGCGCCAGGTACAATACCTGAGTTGGTTAGCGCGACACAGAACGGTTGGAAGAGTAGCGATAAATTCACTAAAATGAGAGCGGGGTAAAGGGTGCTTAAGTACAGGGTTTACACTTTCAATACACAGCAGTTAAACAATTAATGTCGTTAAAACCCAGAGATAGTTAGCAAGGTACAGCAAGACGACCAGACACAAACAACAGGAAGTGACGCAATATGCTTGCCGCATATTATATGTATCACGGACATTATGCTAAGACAAACTTGTACCTAACAGAGGGGAGACTTCAGTTTTTTGGTTATACTTTGGTCATATTTTAGGGGAGCCAGTCATCCAAGATTTCATCCTGTAGAAAGCAGTCACTCTGCATATTTAGAACACAATATGTAGAATTTAAATTATTGGCATTATACTGTCAAGATTTGGATCCGAATCAATTAATAACACTACTTAACAACAAAATACATTTGTTTTCACCTTAAGACTGGGATTTTGATTTTTAGATATTCTTTATTCCACAGGATTATCACAATTATATATTTTCATGAGGTATCTGGTTATTTTTTATAGAAATTGTTTTATGAAATAAAAAACTGAATTTATCAAAAATTAGGACGTTAAAAGCTATAAAAAGATCAAAAAGGACTCTGAAAAGTACAAAAACAGCGCAGACTTATCAGACAAAAAGTTACAATAAAATCTTCTTCTCTTGGTAAAAATTCTTCAGCTCGCTCTCAGAGGAAACAGAAGATGGAGCAGCAGGAAGACATAAACTGACCAAGAAGTTTCATTTTCAGTCACCGTTTTCAAAAAGTTCACTATGCAGACAGCAACGTTTTGAAAATGATCTCCGTGCACACAAGACCACAGGAAACATCAGAAACGCTGTAGTACACACGCCAGGCCAGCAGTTGGCGGTGTGATTTAGTGATGAACTGAAACACGCGCATGCGTAGACTTTTCCCGACGCAATAAAAAAAAATATGGGTACTACAGTGAGTGAAAACAATTGACCACAACCTTAATGCCACGCTCGAGTTCAAAATGTTGCATTTTTCCCGTCTACATGCGAATGGAGAAGGGGGCATTTTCAAATCTTTACACTCTGGAGCCCTTTTCCATATTGGTCCATTTTCAAGCACCGCAAATGCCGTTCTCATGTAGACAGATGGCCAAAACACAACTAAAGTATTGCGTTTTCATCTGAAAACGTTGTTGTGCAAAAGGGCCTTAGATGTCGCCTTGTATTGTTAACATGGCGTGTGTTCTGTGTGAACAACCACACTGTCAACATACCTGAACCCCGACAGTCAGTATCGCAATTGTCAGAGCTCTAAGTGCCATTACATCCTACAGTAGCTATAGAAGCAGTAGAAACATGGAAAGACTTCAACATTTGTGAAAAAAATTCTGTGTCAAACTTATTCGAAAACTTTCACATAGTGTTTCCAGGATAGAGGACCCTATGAGATGGTAAAGGACTCCAGTCTGACTCAGAGCTGGCTCCTCAGCTACACAATGCAAGTAACTTATCTGTTTTCAATAGTGACCAGTGTTACACTAAAATATGATCACCTGCAAAGAACTGCGTACCTCCCCAGGAGTTATGTTATTTCAGCATGAGGGGTAAAGCCCCAAGCTGTGTTATTGAGCGATCAATGGCTAATGGCCCCCTGCAGGAAGCCTGGACAACCAAATGCATGTGAGGAAGGGCTGAGCTGACGCTGTAGGTTAGAAGGCCCGGTCGTGGCACCAGGACATTGTTCTTCGTGCTGAAAACAAATCCAAGCTGGGATGCTATTCTGGCATGGAATCATGCTTCATCTCATCTCATTCTTTATTCTAACTTTATTCATTATGCTAAACTCGAGAGCAAGCTAATGTGTGTTTGAGCATTTCAATGCTGCCTGTGGCCTAAAGCCTCAGCGAGGCTGAGTAGGCTGCAGACCTGCAGGCCCAGAACAAGCTGAGCTTGAAGTGGACTGCTAACCACTGTCTGCTGTTTGTTCTATTATAGCTATGTCCAATAGCTGTCAGGGCATTAGTAGCGAGTACTTTTGGAATGGTATCAGCTGAATGAGCCATGGTGAAGAGCAATGTTAAATAAGATCAGCTAGCGAAAAGTGTTGTAGTTACACTCAAAGAATGTGGAATGATTATTAGAAGCCATGATAGGGACTGTATGTTTTTCTAGTTTATGTCCACATTATCTTAGTATGTTATAGCAGGAAGGGGTTAAAAAAAAAATGTCAAAATTGGCCCTTTTTCAGGCGAAGTGAATGTAAACATTTTTTCAGCAATGTAATGGGCCCTTCAGCGTCAACACCATTGAAGAAGACTCATTTGGGATTTAAGCCTCCTGGATGCCACAAAGGAGGACCCAGCCACCAGATGACTTCCTAAAGCTTGTGGAAAAAAAAATTCAGAAGAGATTTTGGTATGTATGTATGTATGTGTATTACAGATTATAGTATGTAAAATAAAGTGTGCTCAAAAAGATTTCATTTTCTGAAAATTTTTAATTTATTCATTTATTTATTTTCTAAGATGCAAGTAAACGATTGACGGACACCGTCTCTTTGACCTCTTCCCCTCTGGGCGAAGCTACAGGACAGTCAGAGGTCAGTGTTGCAGATTATAACCCAATGACTCACCCACTCTTACACACATTCATCCGTTTTACACTATGCACTTTATGGATCTCTTCCATGTTTGTGCACTCTGTATGTCAGCTGTCAGCAATACTGTGCACAAACTTGATAAGTTAGAATCAAGCTGAAGCTCTGGTGTGCCATCCTGTGCAAAATCTTACATAAATGATCTGGTAAAGATAATCTATTAAAGTCTTCCATTTATACTATGATTAATATTTGAGTTTCGGTTGATAATTGAGTCTCAGTTCAGGTAAAATTCTCCTGAGCTCCCCTATAAGCCCATTCTGTCGAGTGTTGCCTTTGGTGTGCGCTTTCCCTCAGAGGTCAACATACAGTAGATGAAGAAAAGAGCCACTGACTTAATGTCTCTTATGAAGGGTTATTTGTTTTGCTGCTTTTCAACATTAAAGAAGGGCGTTCGGAACAGTTTCCCTGTTCATGTTGACTGAATGGTCTGTACTGAGGGTAGGAGCAGCTAGGTCAGAACCTTGGATAGTACAGTGCTTTTCTCTATCATTGTATCTTTTTCTTGTTCTTTCTCATTCCATCTTCTTTCAAAGATAGACATTTTAAAATATCTATCATAACTTGTTGATGTAGAAAATGGCTTGTAGGTTTTATTTTATTCATTCTTTTTTTTTTATTTAATTTTCAGTTCAAAGGACTGTAATAATAATCTTAGTTAAGTGAAATAACATTTGGAAGTTGCAGGAAGTTAAAGATATAAATGAGAGGACTGTAACTTTATTTGGATAAAAAAAAAAAAAATAGGCTGTGTGTTTTGTATTAGCTTCATGTTGCTTCTTTTTCAGGTTGTTTCTTCTTCTTTAAACGTAATCATTCACCTTTCATGGCTTTCTGTGGCTGAAGTTATGAATTTCTGGCCAATTTTTCAAAATGGCTATAAAAAACCAAAAAGGCCCAGGAGGAGCCGAGAATCTAATGTCATAGTCACACTGGGAAGAGCCGACTCAGGACCTCTTTAACTGAGCACAGTTTTATACTTCCATCCCAAACGTCCTGCGTCCAGCAAACTCTGCCCAAGCACACGACCCCTGCAGTTTATTTACTAGATACTGCAAATACAAGAAACAGCAATTGAAGGCAGAAATGAGCTTAAACTGAATTTAAAAACTGTAGGCAGGCCCACCCTCACCACAGAGGTATTTCTCATGAACAAAGCATATTCTGATTAGAGGATGAAATTTCAAAAGCTTCCAGGGTTGACAAGGGCTTCTTGTCAGCCTGGGTAATCTGATTTGAGAGGATCCTTACATTACCAGTACTTTTCTGTGAAAGAACGAGATAGAGAGAAAGCATCCACATTTCAACCAGTTTGGTCCCATACATTCAGTAAAGGACAGTGTTATTTTGATGGTTCTTGTTTTCCTCTATCAGCTCTTATTACAGTTAGACATTAATTCGATTCTTTAGTCCACATCATTTAAAATATCAAACACAAAGCAATGAGCCATTTTGTCATAACTCAACAAATTTTTTTTCTAAATGAAACACTGCTCTCAAAACCATGACAAAACTTCAAGACAAAACTTTTTTTGTTTATTTCTCTCTGTCATTAGTCATATTTTCTTTTTCATTCTTTTAATACAGTTGTAAAAAAAATAAAACATAAATGTTGTTTGTAAAAAAGTCAAAAATGTTTGCTCGTATGTTGTCGTAGCTTTCCTTTTATTGTATCACTTCGTATGAAATCCTTGTAAACCAGATCAGACAAACCTCTTTCGGATAGTAGCCTTGTGATTCCCTCACCTGCATTAATCAACCGGATAATATTGGGGCATTATTCAATAATGATAAAACCTAAGTCCAAAAATGAAGTGTAAAACAGTTGGTGTGGGGTTCACACTGGACGATATCTAAGCCTCCATTTATTCATGATTTCTTTGGAAGAATGCAAATATTACAACACAGGTGAAAATTTTGAGGATGATTTTTCTTTACCGATTACTGATTAAATGTCTCCCATTTTGCCCCAAAAAAGAAACAGAGCTGGGATTTTTAAAGATTAAACACTGGCCTCCAGAAAACAGGACATCACTCCTCCTTGTTTCATTTATTTATTAACAGCACAGTGACATGATCAGCCCACCAGTTACTCTAGTCTGTCACATGATGTATGTTTCACTAGCACAGCTAAACCTGTACATCCTTGATCTTGTTTACTCCAGGGATCAGCTGATCGCACTGAGGCCGGCCGGATTGTCGGCCAGAACATCAGAGATCCCCGCTGAAATCTGGAGGAAAACACACAGAGGATGCAGGGGAGGACAGAAACAGCGGAGGAAAAGAGATGGGTCGAGACAACGGAGGCTTATGGAGAAGAGGAGATATAAGCCATGTCTCCCCTCTCTCATCATGGACAACGTGAGGTCACTGGCGAATAAGGCCGTTGAGCTAACGGCACTCGTCAGGAGTCAGAGGGAGTACTGGGAGTGCAGTCTGATGTGCTTTACGGAGACATGGCTGCACCAGGACATACCCGACGACAACGTCTCCATCTGTGGCTTTCAGACTGTTCGGGCCGACTGGGATCGCACCGAGAGCGGTTAAGCGTACAACCAACAACCGCTGGTGTAATCCTGGTCACATTACCATCAAGGAACGGATCTGTTGCCCGGACATTGAACTGTTGGCTGTTGGGCTCAGGCCATATTATTTGCCCAGGGAGTTTTCACACGCCATTATCGTAGTTGTTTACACCCCCCCCCCTCTGCCAACCCGACGTCGACATGTGACATCATTCACTCCGCCGTAGCCCGTCTGCAGACTCAACACCCGAGTGCATTCATTGCTATCTCGGGTGACTTCAACCATGTCACCATGGCAGCAACATTGCCCAACTTAACTCAGTATGTGAACTGTCCTACAAGAGAGGAGAGAACCCTGGACTTGCTGTATGCTAACGCCAAGGATGCATACAGCTGCTCCCCCCTCCCCCCTCTGGGTAGGTCAGACCACAACCTTGTGCACCTCAACCCCTGTTATGTGCCTCTGGTGAGGAGGCATACGAGACACTGCACTGTAAAGTTAGTAAAAGGATATGGACACTTAGAGGGCAGAGAAGAGAGCTCCGTGCGTCATGGAGTGTTCCCCCGGCAACCTACGCTTATAGCAGCATAACTACTCCCCTGCTTGTTAGTGATAACACGTTTTGGCATCACCATCAGCTAATCCAGCTGTACAGAAACGCCCCGTCACTGTTGCTGGGCTCAGGAAGGCAAAACGTCAGTTTGATGAATACCACCAGTTATTCCAACAACCTCTGATACTAATTTGAAGGCTGGCGCGAATTCAGAAACGACTGCCAAAATTCTGTTGAGAAGAGCAGCATTTCAGAGTGGTGTCATACTCTTAGAGTATGAATGAAACTGATTTAATTAAAAAAAAAAAAAAAAAAAATTCTGACATGATAGCATTAAAGAAGCTGTGGGTGTCCTTTATATCTTCGGCAAAGCATGTCTGAATTGAGTGGAGCTGATTTTAGCCCTGTGGTTGTGAAGGCTAGGGGTGGAAGGGCAGAGGCACAGAGACGTCAGCGCGGTCAAATATTTCGTTAGGAGTTACTGTAAGCATTCCAAAGCTGTTATGTTTAGTCTCATGTTGCTGCTCTCTCAGCCCCCACCCTTCGCTTCCTGCTTTTCCTCGCCCTCCCACTCCGGCCTCTTCTCTCCTTCCTTCCCCACCATCCTTCTCGTTGCTCCACATATCCATTACCTCATTCCCATCTCTTTATCCTGCATAACACCTTTGTGCAGGAGCTCCACCCCTTATTTTAAGCACCGTACCTCTGGGATTTCCCTCCACAAATACACGGATAGGATTAAGTATTGAGAACCTAAAAACAAATAAATTACACCACTAGTGTGCTCAAATAACCCATGAAAACATGTGGCACTGACCTCCCACATCATGAAGACCCTGGAGAGACTCGTCCTGGAGCAGCTCCGGCCCAGGTTCAAGCCATTCTTGGACCCCCTCCAGTTCGCCTATCAGCCCCGACTTGGAGTTGTGGACGCCATCATCTACCTGCTCAACCGTATCTACGCCCACCTGGACAAGCCAGCGAGCACTGTGAGGGTTATGTTTTTTGACTTCTCCAGTGTATTTAACACCATTCGTCCAGCTCTACTGGGTGACAAGCTGACAGCAATGCAGGTGCATGCCCCCCTAGTGCCCCCCCTGGATTGTGGATTACCTGACTGGCAGACCACAGTACGTGCGCCTGCAACACTGTGTGTCAGACAGAGTGGTCAGCAACACTGGGGCCCCGCAGGGGACTGTCCTCTCTCCCTTCCTCTTCACCCTTTACACCACGGACT
>KV751333.1:3135017-3147195 GCA_001698575.1 Mola mola
GCTACTATATTATACTGCTGTGTCACCTGTACCACAGTGCTTTTGCTGCCACCTTGTAATAATAGATACACTATGAATGAGGACATCAGCTCAATAAAAGGATGCAAACTGTCAAAGCACTTGTTTGCATGTCTAAATGCTGCTGCCTACAATGTGTATAAAACATTGTTCAGCATTCAGTCATTGTTCAGTCATTAATATTATTACGAATATCATTATTGAAAAACTGTGATATAATTTTAAGTTTTGTTTTTATTTATTTTAAGGCCCACCCTTGAGTATATACTGTATATACACAGTACATATAATGTGTACCGCTTAATGGAAACTATGGTTGGTGTTTCTGAAACCTATAGATGCCCTACAAGTTTTTGAAGTTCCTCTTTAGAATGATATTTACACTGCACAGATTCTCACAGCCAAACACATGCAGGGACCCTGAAATTGCCCTGAGCTCATCATTATATTTTCTTAAAAAGGCTGTTAGTCATCAAGACAGTGAACCAGTCATACAAACTGTGATTCACATATGTGTGTGACTGAGCTCTATGGATGTTTAACATCCTTCTCCTGTTTCTGTTAGATGACTCAATGATTGATCTCAATCCGTCCCAAAGTGCAGCTTCTTCTCTCTAGTTGCTCACAGTTGTTAGACTTCTTACTGCACATAAGGTTCTGTTAAACAACCAAGCTGCCACTGATCTTGCCCTTCCACCTCTTCACAGGGAAAGGAGGTAGAGAGGCTGATTCAGTGACAGACCAAGGGAGGGACGAACGATAAATAGAGATGATGAGAGGTAGAACAAAATGAGAATGCTTCTCGGGGGGATGTTGATGGAGTGTGAGGTGTATCTGGGCTACAATAAGCACTCAGAAACAGTTATGTGTTGGTCTCTCTGGAGCTCCACAAGGAGCTTAATGTACGTCAGCCAAAAACACACTGACATATGTGCCATTATTTATAGCCAGCAGATCCGCTGAGAGTCCCAGGGGCTGCTTAGAGAAGGAATTATTTGTGAACCTAAAGACCAACCTAGCCACCACTGAGCTCACATGATATCTAAAAGCAAAAAAAAAAAAAAAACCTCACAGACACAACACCCTCAGGAGAGGTGCTAATACCGTTAGCATAACCGAATTACAGCCAAAACAAGTGAGTGTGTGCTGAGAAATCCAAATGATGAGGTGGAACAATGGCAGAAAAATAATGCAACAGGAAGCATTCCCATCCCATCACTGCACTTTCTGCAACACTGGAATATGGTATCCTAAATAACTCAGGTCCTTGTGACATGCTGTAGCGGAGCATTTGTAGTGGAGCATTTGCACTCATATTCTATGCAAGTGCACCTGTGAGGTCAAGCAAGTCATAGCTCTGACAGATTTAAGCCATGATTAAAAAGGGATTTGGAGTTTCATTGTGGTGCCCGGCTTGGAAACTCAGCTATGGACAAGATAGATTAGTGACCTCCCCCCTCAGCAATCAGCACACAGTGCAGCTCAGCTCTGCCACCACTAGCATGACACGAAAATATGTGCCGAAGGGGTTAATGGTAAGTCAATTAGAGTATGGCGCTAATCTCCACAAGGCAAAGGTCATCTCTTAGCAGACAGTAAAATTAGGGTTCCCTCGCTTTGAAAGCTACTTCATCTATATCCATACATCCCAGTACTCACCAGAGAAGAGCACACAAGGCCATGAATTACTCAGCTCACACCAACCCACCTACATGGTTACCTGGTCAAGCGTCATGGGAAAATTCAAGGTCGTGAACCATGAAGTATTAAAGGCCACATGTATGCACAGTTGTTACACTAGTAACAGCATCACCCTATCGCCGCAGTAAGGCAAGGAGAGAGAATAAAACTCTGAATGAGCAAGTGCTCAATAACCAATTATTAGCAAATATGATAACACAGGGGTCAGAGTGAGCTACTGCACCAGGCTGACTGGTCATTGGATGTTCAAAAACTTTCAGGTCTTCATCCTCTCCTATCACTATCCTCTCTGTGAGGGCTGTGGTTGGGTGAGCATTGACACACAGTGCTGGTTAAACCTCCACACTCTATTTTGTTTACATGAAAACACTGAGTTGATATCAGTAAAAGGATGATGTGCAGCATTTCCTTTGGAAAATCTCTCTTCATACAAATGCCTACATCAGCACCAACCTGGTATCCTGCATGGCTGAGCGCTGAGGCTGGCATTTGAGCTAAAAAAAAGGACAATGTGATGAAGGCGGGACAGACACGCTGAACAGATACGGCTAAATCATCAGAATGAAAAAACAACAGTAAACACATTGATCAAGTCGCCGCTGCAACATGTCCTACTAGGTTAAATACACAGACAACATTAAGTTACCGCGTTCACATCCACAGATGATCACAGCAGTGTTCTTACCTCCAGCAGCACCGAGCGTCCAGGCTCCTCTGTCACGAGATGCACTCGAACATCGTGGCGTTCTACTTTTCACTTTAAAATGAATTCCAAGACCCTTTTGTAATTTCCATTCTGTGTCTCGGAATCCTGCTACTGGCGCATCACTCCTTCCCCTTCACGCGACCAAAGCGAGCGAAGTGCGCGCCGCTCCGCCGTTCACAACACATCCTCCGGCTTCTCGCGGCCGTCGTATCCAATGAAAGGTGTTGTCACGTTCGAGAAGGCGGAGAAGATTAATAAACTTCTACCGAAGTCAGACATTTCTGTTCGGAAACGCGGCTCCCTAAATAGTCCACAAGCACCTGTGCCGACGGAGGACAACAGCTCTTCGTGGGGCGGAATAAAATCGCTTCACATGTGACTGCCAACATCTGCAGTGTGTGTTTGTGTGTACGTGCAGCGACTGACGCACAGGGACTGGCCATTCATGGTCATGTGATGCATTTCACTGGAGCCTAAAATATCACATTCATATAATCCATTAATAACATAAAGTTATGAGGACGGTGATGAAAATATTTCTGAAAGACCAAATTATTATTGCAAAACTGGTAATAACTGGGTTCACTTTTTGCCAGTTTGTTCCTATTAGACAGGCTCTAGGTTCACCGTTGTTCCATCAACCATTTACGACTGCTGTATAGATGTAATACAGCACAAATACACAAAAATACAGAAACTAGACAGGGCTACATTTATATTATTTTACCTAACAAGTTAGAAAATCGCAGGTTTTACCAAATTCCTAACTGATGCACGCATCATATATTGGCAAATTATGACTCTGTGTGCGGGATAAAATGGTTGAAAATTTATTTTAGCTCAATTTAGATTGAAAAAGAGACAAAACAATGTAAATTTATAGTTTTCATAATGACATATAAATGACAGGGCTAAAGAAAATTATTCAGATATTGAATCAGCAGACAGCTGTTTTAGCATTACACAGTATGAAACAGGATAGGAGATTATTTATATCCTCCAAAAGTGGATTATTTGTATCAGCAACTGTTTCCACATTCTGCCTTGTGGAGCTCAGTCCGCCTGTTTGAAGACAAGCTGGCGGCTTTGAATAGTGCAAAAAGAGGAGCTTTGAGAGAATGTATGGAGGTCTCAGCGGTATTGAATGTGACTGGATGTGAAAGCTAATCTCCAATGCACTTTCATTTTACAATAAATCACACAGAAATGTGAGAATTTCCAGGCTCTTCTGGTGTGAACTCAGAAG
Source organism: Mola mola (assembly GCA_001698575.1). Taxonomy (NCBI): domain Eukaryota; kingdom Metazoa; phylum Chordata; class Actinopteri; order Tetraodontiformes; family Molidae; genus Mola; species Mola mola. The sequence goes on from KV751333.1 coordinate 3,138,689, forward strand.
ACTTTGAATTGAGTACCACAAAAATGTGTCATTAAAGCTCTTACACAAACAGACATGGTCCCAGCACTCCTGCAGACGCTTGGAGGGAACTGAACTCTCCAGGTCATTCTTCTCTACCCTCTTGAGAGGGTTTGATTGGAGTGTAGTTGTCACAGTTTTTGACTGTCAAACTTCATACTGGGTGTTTGCTGGCAGTCCATATTCAATGTGGATTCATGAATACACCGCGAATACAGACTGTGAAATCCTCAGACTTTATTCGAAAAATGATGTATCTTTTAACTAAAACCAGTCACCCAGTGCTCAGTTTTTGTGGAGCACTGCATTATGAAATGTCAGTCTTTGTAATTTCTGTTGTTTTGATGTGGTTAGCTGTTGCTGGGGATACAAGGGTGTTTGGAGCAGATGGTTCATGCACACAGTGGCATCCACATAAATGTCAGGACCAAGGGTTTCCACTAGAATATTGCACTGTACTGAGATGATCACTGTTATCAATTTCAGCTGTCAGTGTTTCCTTTATGTTGTGGCTGGTCAGTGTAAATAAACACATGTATAGACACCATATGAAGAAATATTAAGCCATCTCATGTCAGTGTGTTGCAAAAATTCAGAGTGGTTGCAGTGGCCTTCTCCAGATGCGCACCGAACAGCCGTCTTTGAAAAGATCTAGCGTGAATGGTACAGGCAATCCTCGTTGACACATCCATGATCTCTTTCATGTTAAGCATTTTGCTGGTTGTTGTATTATGCAGTGATAATTAAGGAAGTCGGGGAAAGCATCGTCCTCCCTGCACTTGGCAATGAATACTTTTGAGCAGCCAATCATTGTGGGTGCAACATCTGTGGTGATTGACACCAGTTTGTACACTGGGAGCTGGATTTTCTCAATAAAATTTTTGAAAGGCTGAAAAATGTCCTCTCCCTGCGTGTGTTCTTTCATAGGCAGTATTGTTAACAGCTCCTCTTTTGCAGTCATATCTGTGAACACCAAAAATGCACAACTGGGCTATATCACTTACGTCTGTGGACTCGTCCAACTGCAGTGAGAAACACTCGCAGTCCGCAATGTCCCTCCAAAGCTGCTGTGTCAAATCCTTGGCTATGACTTTACAGCACCGTTTAACTGTATTTCTCTCTAGCTGGAGAGCTTTGATTGAAAATAATATTTCTGGTTTGTTTTTAAAGTCCTGAAACAAGGAGTCAGCTGCTTCAACAAATGCCTCTCTTATCATCTCCCCATCTTGGAAAGTTATCTTGTAATTAATTATGGAGTCACTTACCTGGAACGATGCTTTGGTAGCTGCCTTAGCTTTTGAGGTCGGCTGTGTGAAAAATGACTGCTGTCCGGATAACTGTGATTTTAGTTCCTTCACCTTTCTCTGTCTGAGCTCGCTTTTTGGAGGGAAGTCAGTGTGGTACCTTTTATGAACAGTTCAAAAGTGCAGCTCCACATTTCCCTTCTTCGGAATAGAGATGGTAGATTGGCGGATCAGACAAACGCACTTTGAATATGACATTGTGAAAGAAAAATCGTCCTACCATTCCATATGGAAGTGGTACGTTTCAGGTTTCTCACTGGGTTCCGCTCCCCCACTCATTTTTATACACTTTCTTTAATAGAAATCAATTGGAAGACCAACTAGCTCCCTGGAGATTTGCAGTAAAATGCCATGTGTGGTTGACAGTGCAAGTTGGTGACCCCTTGTGTTAGAAAAGATGAGATCTCTAACTGACTACGCTGTACGTCAATCAAGTGACAAATGTCATAGTGTGGACGGATGATTGGCTAACATCTACCCTTGTATTAGAGAAGATGAGATCTCTGACTGACTGACTGTGCTGTACGTCAATTAAGGATGCATGACTGGCTAACATCTATTTTTTTTTAAATTCCATGTGATCTACCCACACTACCTTTGTGATCAACCGGTAGATTGCGATCAACGTATTGGGCACACCTGCTCTAAACTGTTTAATACTATGGCCAGCAACACCATGACCATTTCAGTGAAATGCCAAGATTTTAGTTGAATCCCTTCTGACTGTACGAAGCCCAAACACGGATGACCATGTCAACAGGGATATTGTGCAAGGCTTGAAAACTAAGTTTAGTAGATAGCTTACATTTAAGTATTTGTGGGTTAAAATTAACAAACCCCAATACCAAAAAAGTTGGTACATTTTATAAAATTTGTATAAACACAGAATACAATGATATGCAAATCCTTTTAAACGTATATTCAATTGCATACAGGACAAAGACAAAGTACTTAATGGTTAGACTGATAAACTTGTTTTAAAAATTGATTTTTGTTTTTTTTAAATATACACTCAATCTGAGCTTGATGCCTGCAACACATTTCAAAAAGTTAGTATATAATTTTATTAGAAAATGTAAAAAAAAATTAAACCGCAATGTCATGGTATAGTCATGGTTTTTATTACCCAAGGTGATCCTCAATACTGTACAATACAATACAATACTCTACTAATTTCTGTATTTGCTAAGCTTGGAGAAGACATGTTTGACTACATTGACTTTACTATTAAATATCTATCATATAAATCAAATCAAATCACATTAAATTTTTATAATTTGTATAGCCCAAAGTCACAGTTTACAGATTATCTCATTGGGCTTTGACAAACTGTCAAAGCCAGCAACCTGCCAGATGCCCAGATACACCCTCTGCCCTTAGACCCTAGAAGCAGGTGAGAAAAAACTTAAAAAATCCTAAACAGGGAGAATAGGAAACCTCAAGAACAAACACAGAGGAGTGATCTTTCTTCCTAGGACGGACCGACGTGCAATAGATGTCACTTGTACAGAACACAACAACATGACTATAACAGTTTACTAAGAATGTTTGAGTTCATATGAGTCTATAAATCCAGATATAGTGTGGGTATAGTATATTGGTCCTGAAGTCATTGTAATCCCTGTGCTAGGCTGGTCAATCCAGCCTAGGATCCAAGTTACAGGATCTCCTGTCCTAATTTGAGCAGTAGGCGTCAGGCAGGACCACAGCAGCAGCTCCAACCGCAACCTAGAAAGACCTAAAGGATGATAAAGCACCACGACTCCAGGGAAGAAGTAAAGTTAGTGTAAGGATATGGGCATTTAGAGGAGCAGAGATGGAGTCTGAATCAGAGGGGGGAGAGAAGAGAGCTCAAATCAAATCAAATCAAATTTTATTTGTATAGCCCGAAATCACAATTTACACATTACCTCACAGGCCTTTGACAAACTGTACAGATGTGACATCCTCTGCCCTTAGACCCTCGAACCGGGTGAGGAAAAACTTAAAAAACCCTAAACAGGGAAAATAAGAAACCTCAGGAAGAGCCACAGAGGAGGGATCCTTCTTCCTAGGACGGACAGACGTGCAATAAATGTCACTTGTACAGAACACAAAAACATGATAACAACAATTCATTTAGAATGTATAAAACATCCATGAGTCCCAGAGTCCGTGGATTCTATGAGTCCGGATGTATGGAAAGTCTAGTGATCCAGACGCAGGTGGACTCTGTTGGTCCAGGAGTCATTGTACTCCATGTAGCAAGATCTGAGTGTTGCTGAGTCCAAGAGTATGTAGAATCTGTAAATCCAGGGATAGGTGAAGTGTAGTGGTCCAGAAGCAGGTGTAGTCTATTGACCCAGAAGCCATTGTGATCTGTGGGTCCCGATTTGCACTTGGAAATCCAGCCTAGGATCCAAGTCACAGGATCCAAGTCACAGGATCTCCTTTCCTAATGTGGCCAGGAGGCATCAGGCAGGACCACAGCAGCACCTCCCACCGCGACCTAGAAAAACCTGCAGGATGGTAAAGCACAACGACTCCGGGGAAGAAGTAAAGTTAGTGTAAGGATATGGACATTTACAGGAGCAGAGAAGGAGTCGGAGTCAGAGGGGGGAGAGAAGAAAGCTCAGTGAATCATGGAGTGTTCCCCCAGCAACCTAAGCCTATAGCAGCATAACTAAGGGCTAGATAGGCCAGCCTTAACTATAAGCTTTATCAAAAAGGAAGGTTTTAAGCCTACTCTTAAAATCAGAGAGTGTGTCTGCCTCCCGTACCAAGACTGGAAGATAGTTCCACAGGAGAGGAGCTTGATAGCTGAAAGCTCTGCCTCCCATTCTACTTTTGGAAATTCTTGGGATCACCAATAACCCTGCATCCTGGGAGCGTAAGGTTCTGGATGGGCGATAGGGTACTATGAGCTGTTCAAGATAAGATGGTGACTGACCATGAATAGCTTTGTAGGTGAGAACAAGGATTTTAAATTCTATTCTAAATTTAGCGGGGAGCCAGTGCAGAGAAGCCAGTATGGGGGAAATATGGTCTCTGATATTAGTTCTAGTCAGTACACGCGCTGCTGCATTTTGGATTAACTGAAGAGTTTTTAAAATTTTGTTAGGGCAACCTGAAAATAAAGAATTACAGTAGTCCAGCCTGGAAGTAACAAACGCATGAACTAGTTTTTCTGCATCTTGTTGAGACAGGATGTGCCGGATTTTAGCAATGTTACGGAGGTGAAAGAAGGCGGTCCTTGAAATCTGTTTAACATGTGATTTAAAAGACAGCTCCTGGTCAAAGATAACACCCAGGTTTCTGACAGTGGTGCTGGAGGCCAAGGCAATGCCATCCAGATTAACTATGTTGCTGGATAATGAGTCTCTAATGTGTTTGGGGCCCAGCACAATGACTTCAGTTTTGTCAGAGTTTAACATTAAAAAGTTATGAAACATCCAGTTTTTAATGTCCTTAAGACATGACTGTAGATTAGCTAACTGATGGGTTTCATCTGGCTTCATTGATAAGTATAGTTGTGTGTCATCTGCATAACAGTGAAAATGTATGGAGTGCTTTCTAATAATTTTACCTACAGGAAGCATATATAGAGTAAATAGTAATGGTCCAAGCACAGAACCTTGTGGGACTCCATGACTAACCTTGTCATATCTTGATGATTCATCATTAACATGAACAAAATTATATCTATCAGATAGGTAGGACTTAAACCATCTTAGAGCAGATCCTTTAATGCCAATTTGGTGTTCCATCCTCTGTAGTAAGATGTGATGATCGATAGTGTCAAAAGCTGCACTAAGATCTAATAAGACTAGTATAGAGATAAGTCCCGCATCAGATGCAGTGAGGAGGTCATTTGTAACTTTTACCAATGCCGTTTCTGTGCTGTGATGCTTTCTAAAACCTGACTGAAACTCTTCAAATAGACTATTATACTGAAGAAAGCCACATAGTTGTTTCGCTACTGCTTTCTCTAGAATCTTTGAAAGAAAGGGGAGGTTGGATATTGGTCTATAGTTGGCTAAAACTTCTGGGTCTAGGGTAGGTTTTTTTAGGAGCGGTTTAATTACAGCTACTTTAAATGACTGGGGCACATAACCTGTTACAAGGGATAGATTGATAATGTTTAGTAGTGGATTTCTAATTAGGGGTAAAACCTCTTTGAGCAACCTAGTAGGTATGGGGTCTAGTATACAGGTTGATGATTTAGATGAAGATAATGTTGTCGTTAGTTCCTTAAGGTCAATTGGATGGAAGCTTTCCAAACACACATCAGGACTAATAACAGCCTCTATAATTCCTGTTGCTGAACTGGAATCTGTGGAGTGTAGGATATTTTCTCTGATAAGTCTAATTTTATTATTGAAGAAGTTCATAAAATCATTACAGGTGAGGGCTCTAGGAATGCATGGTTCAATAGAATGATGGCTCTCAGTCAGCCTGGCTACAGTGCTGAAAAGGATCCTGGGCTTATTCTTGTTTTCTTCTATCAACGCTGAATAGTAGTCTTTTCTTGCTCGGCGAAGGGCCTTCCTGTATACTTTAAGGCTATCCTGCCAGGCCATGTGTGGCTCTTCCAGTTTAGTGGAACGCCATTTCTTTTCAAGTTTATGAGTTTTCTGTTTTAACTTGCGAGTGTTAAGATTATACCACGGAGCTAGTCTCTTTACTGGTTTTGTTTTCTTTTTAACTGGGGCAATGGAATCGAGTGAAGCACGTAGAGAGCCGGCAGTGAAATCGGCAAGGTGATCAAGCTGGGAGGGGCTAAATTTAAGATATGACTCCTCTGTTATTTTGGGATATGGCACTGAAATTAATGCAGAGGGAATAATTTCTTTAAAATTTTCAACAGTGTCCTCAGATATGCATCTGCTATAATAACTAGTGACTCTTGGTTTATAGTTGATGAGCAGAAATTCAAATGTTAGAAGATAATGATCTGATAAAAGCAGATTTTGCGCAGAGACATTTAAATGCTCAATTTCAATGCCATATGTCAGAACAAGATCAAGGGTGTGATTAAAAGTGTGTGTTGATTCTTGTACACACTGACAGAAGCCGAATGAATCTAATAGTGAGAGAAATGCCGTACCAAGGCTGTCGTTTTCAATGTCTACATGGATATTAAAGTCACCTACAATAATGACTTTATCTGTTTTGAGGACCAAAGCTGAGAGAAACTCTGAAAATTCAGATAAAAATTCAGTGTAGGGTCCAGGTGCTCGATACACTATAACAAACATAATTGGAGTTTTCATGGTTGGATCGGAAATGCTAAGAATGAGATTTTCAAATGAACTAAATTTTTGTTTGGGCTTAGGGTTTATTAATAGGGCAGAATTGAAAATGGCTGCAACTCCACCACCTCTGCCAGTGTCTCTGGGAATGTGTGTGTTAATGTGACTGGGAGGAGTGGATTCATTAAGACTTACATATTCGTCTTGGCACAGCCAAGTTTCAGTAAGGCAGAATAAATCAATATTGTTATCTGATATAAGCTCATTTATTAATACACCTTTAGATGATAGGGATCTGATATTCAAGAGTCCACATTTAAGTCTCTTTACTTTGTAAACTGCCTCATTAGTGGTGTTGATTTTTATTAAGTTCCTATGTGAACTCTTATTTGATTTAGTGAATTTAGTGAATTTATGTGGACGGGGGACAGACACAGTCTCTATGGGGTTGTAGGTGGATGACTCTAAAGGAAGCGCAGAGAAGCGTGTAAGACTGCAACTCTGCTTCCTGGCCTCAACTCTGAATTGTCAATTTGGCTGACTAATAAATCTGGCCATATTTCTAGAAATGAGAGCAGCTCCATCCCAAGTAGGATGGATGCCGTCTCTCCTCATTAGACCAGGTCTTCCCCAGAAAGTTTGCCAATTATCAATGAAACCCACGTCGTTTGCTGGACACCACCTCGACAGCCAGCGGTTGAACGACGACATGCGGCTAAACATATCGTCACTGGTCAGGTTAGGCAGGGGACCAGAGAAAACTACGGAGTCCGACAGTGTTTTGGCAAAAGCACACACCGACTCAACATTAACTTTAGTGACTTCCGACCGGCGTAGCCGAACGTCATTACCGCCGACATGAATTACAATCTTACTGTATTTACGTTTACTTTTTGCCAGCAGCTTTAAATTTGATTCCACGTCGCCCGCTCTGGCCCCAGGAATACATTTGACTATGGCCGCTGGTGTGGAAAATGTCACGTTTCGCAAAATAGAGCTGCCAATTACTAGAGTTGGTTTCTCAGCGGGTGCGTCACTGAGTGGGGAAAATCTGTTGGAAACGTGAACGGGTGGGTGGTGAACCGTGGGCTTCTGCTTAGGACTATGCTTCCTTCGAACAGTCACCCAACTTCCCTGGTTTCCCGACTGCTCGGGAGCTGCTCTCAGTCGACCCGCACCGGCTAATGGGGGCTGGCTAGCTAGCGAAGCTACTGGTTTGGTTTGCAAGGTGCGGATCGTAGCCTCCAAATCACTAAGCCTCGCCTCCAACGCAGCAAATAAACTACACTTAGTACAGGTACCATTATCACTAAATGAGGCAGAGGAATAACTAAACATGTGACACACTGAGCAAGAGAGAAGAGAACGAGAGGGAGAAGCCATTGCTGTGCGCCAGGTACAATACCTGAGTTGGTTAGCACGACACAGAACGGTTGGAAGAGTAGCGATAAATTCACTAAAATGAGAGCGGGCTAAAGGGTGCTTAAGTACAGGGTTTACACTTTCAATACACAGCAGTTAAACAATTAATGTCGTTAAAACCCTCTCAGATAGTTAGCAAGGTACAGCAAGACGACCAGACACAAACAACAGGAAGTGACGCAATAGTGCGTCAGTGCCTCATGAAGTGTTCTCCCAGCAATCTAAGCCTATAGCTGCATAACTAAGGGCTAAATAGGCCAGCCATAACTATAAGCTTTATCAAAAAGGAAGGTTTTAAGCCTACTCTTAAAATCAGAGAGTGTGTCTGTCTCCCATACCAAGACTGGAAGATAGTTCCACAAGAGAGGAGCTTGATAGCTGAAAGCTCTGCCTCCCATTCTACTTTTGGAAATTCTTGGGATCACCAATAACCCTGCATCCTGGGAGTGTAAGGTTCTGGATGGGCGATAGGGTACTATGAGCTCTTTAAGATAAGATGGTGCCTGACCATGAATAGCTTTGTAGGTGAGGA
>KV751333.1:3152770-3163092 GCA_001698575.1 Mola mola
AGGACAGGGAGAGATGGAGGAGGATGATTTGCTGTGGCGACTCCTAGAAAATCCTAGGGAAAGCTGAAACAGGAACAAGCATTCCATATATTATATCCACACATCATTTAAGATACATTCTTTTGTTTGAACCATTTTTCCATTTGTGTCCAAAAGCATTGGAGGTGCTTACAAACAAAGAAAAATCATTTCTGTAGTTTCAGTATCTGAATTACAAAACTAACACACATTACTTTCAAAGATGAATCTTAATCTAAGAAAAATTCACCAGAAGGATATATGTCATTGATTATTTTAAAATAAATGTATTTGCTTGAAGTAGCATGGGGTTATATAAGAATTGAGTATGTTGTGCTTAAGAAGAATCTATATTTCTAAATTCAAGTACTCTGTTGAATTGTTTTGTTTGCTGGCCTGCACTGCCACTCTATCTAGTTGGGATGGAGTATATCAATGTATAAAGGAAGGAGAGAGGGCCTCGGTTGTCTTGCAAACCAAATGGGGTTGGGTTTATTCCCTGTGTAAAACACAGCAATATCAGTACAGCAACGTCACATGCTTCTAACATGCTCACTGAGAAGAAGTGGACTGAGAAGAGTAACGCATATACACAAGAAGTGCTGTGCCATAGGAAAGTCAAAAGCAACACAATAAAATACAAGTGTAATAGTAAAAGCTCCTAAAAATTAAGATTTACTCGAAAACGGATATATCTGAAAGCAATATTACAAAAAAGAGTGGATTTCTGCTGAAATATAAACCTATTTCCAGAACACATGGGCTATGTAAGGCATTAGTTAGTGTCTGTCTAATCAGTCTAATGGAGAATTTAAATTCACCATTTTATAAATTTTGAATAGATAATACTGATTTGGTGTGCCCAAGCACTTCTTTGGCCAAAACAGGAATGGTTAGGGAATTGCATTGGTCAGATTTAGAAGTGTTAAGGAGGGCAGAAGTCAAACTTAATGCAGAAGTCATTATACAATAATAAGTTTCCATTTGTATCCAAAAGATTCAACTCTGACCAGATATTTTTATGACACCCTTCTTTACAGAATAAGGATTTCTTTTTATAATGCATGTACCTGTTGCTCCAGAGTGGTGTAAAGTGTGGAGTTTGTTATGTTTGTACAGCATTTGCTGATATGCAAGGACTTGTTGGTTACAGCTTGATAGCTTACTAGGTAACTTAATGTTATAATCACATTTTAAAAGAATGTGTAAACCTATTTGATTATATACATTATCATACATTAAAGATATGGATCCAAAAACTGTCTGGACTATTAAATAGAATTTGAGCCATTTTAATTTCATTGTTCCATTCATACAATCATAATCAATGGCTTTTAGGCAGCCATCTTCATAGTTTTGTACCAAGACCAAATTTTTTCAAGTAGTGTGTTTTATTGACAAATACTTTAAATTTCACTGAAGTATGCAAATATAGTGAGGTTTCTTGGCAACAAAGAGTTTAGAATACTTTTGCAGATGGCAAATTTTCCACTCAGGTTTAAAGCATTATATTTTTGATTAGATGTATTCCCAAATATTTCACTTTTAACAGGTGTGTTGTAAATTGAGGGCAGTTTTTTAATTGGCAACAGTTCACATTTATTTAAGTTGAGAAAAAAAACCCGGGGGTTTGGAGAAGACATTTACTGCTTTTTTAAACAACATTGATGTGTCGTCCATGTATTGGCTTATTAATAGCTCTTTTCCAAATACCTTAGGATCATGAAGATCTTTACAATTTTTAAGCAAAATGGCCGGGATTTCTGTTGATAAAATAAAGAGACTAGGACTAATTAGACAGCCTTTCCTTTTTGCTTTTATAGTGCCAAAAGGAAAGGCAACTAAACTGGTTTGGTTGTTGTCGAAAATGTGAATTACCTCTATAAATTATGGCCCATATCTATAATGTTGTAGTGTCTGGGTTATGATTGGGTATTCTAACATATTAAAAGCTTTCTTAAAGTAAGGGAATAATGTGTAACTATTTTTATCTATGAGCTCCTAAGACTCTAGAATATCAAGCACCAAACAAATACTATCTTAAATTGATCTTTCATAAACCCAAAATAAATTGTACTGATAACTTGAAGTAGAGTTGTTTTTAATCTCATGACTTAGATGTGCACCATAAGTTTATCATCATTATTTAGGAGGTTGACCTGAGTTTGTCAATTGTATCTTTACCTGGTTTTGAGATAAAGATTATCACTCCCTGATTCATGGCTTGTTGGAGATGATGGTGGGAAACTGCTTCATCTACCCCCAGCAGCCTGCTTGGGTTTCTTTTATTGTCTCACATTTCTCTGGTGGGGCTGAGGTTTGGACTACAGCAGAGTGGGCACGCAATTCCTACAATTGCTTTCGACTTTATCAGTTTACCGAGACACTTTGCAAGATTATTGACCATTCAAATCCAGGGGCTGAGGCTATGCATTCATTGATGGCCATTAGCCGGGGCTCACGCCATGCTTCAGATGATGCTATTGAGTTTCATAACTTAGCTATATATAGTGGCTGTAATCAATCATCCCTAAAGGATACTTTCCATCACGGACTCTCAGACTCAGTGAAAGATCAGTTAGTTTTCCATTGACCAACCTTCTACCTATGACTCATTCATTGCTTTAGCTATTAAGATTGATAATGGATAAGAGAAAGGGAAAAAGAGAGAAGTTCCAGTTGATACCACCCCCTAGCCTCGTTGCTCATCGCTCGGAAGTGCTCCTTTTCTGCCAGTTTCAGCGCCCCCAGCCCATGTGGAATAGCCAATGCATGGGCTGGTCTAGCCTTTGCACAGAGGTGAATGCGCAAAGGTCGGTGTATTCCATTTTTCAGGTGTCTTGTCCAGTAAAAGGGGGGACTCGCACATGAAGAAGGCACTGGTGAGTGGAACTGCTTCCTGTGTTTTCTCTCCTCGAACCTCAACTGGCATTCAATTAATGGTAGACGACTCTTCTCCTAATGCCAAGGTTCTGGTGAACTCTGGAGCAGATGAGTGTTACATGGACTGGGTTCCGGCTAAAACACTCAAGCTCCTGATCATGCCCCTGCCACAACCACAAGAGGCTAATGCTCTCGATCTTTTGTCAAATCTTTCACAAAGCATATCTGCAGCCCCTCACACACTTTATGCTTGAAAGAAGTTCTTAAGATGTCATTGTGGTAGATGCATTATTTGGACCGCGTGATGACTTCACGGTCTTTATTTCTCCATTCTTCAGTCAAGTCTGCTAACAATTCCTACTACATCTTCCATCTTCTGTGCCAGAGGTGGGACTGTTCAGCCAAAGAGGTAAATGATGTCTTCCCCTTAAGTTTTCACCTTCTCTCTTTGAGCCGATGAATCCATAAATTTCATCTTCTTTAAAATCTCTCAAGCTCCTGGGTTCTCTCGTTTAGAATTTCACTCTGTCTTAACAATGTCTACAGCTTTTTGGTCATTGCAGTCATTGATTTGTTAAATGCAGTGCAGTCACAGTTTTCTTTTATTTTGGCTGTTACTTCTTCAAGGTTTTTTTCTTGTTGGTCAAAATGGTCAATGAGCGGCTGAATTTTGGTTAGCAAGGTGTCGTTAGAGATCTGTTCAGATTCCATCTCAACTGTCTTCACTCTCTCTTCTTTCTTTCTTTTGTTCTTCGGTGAGATAGATGCCATGCTGACTCAAGCACAGCAAACAATAGGCAGACAACCTGCACATGCATTTTCCAAAAGTACTGTCAGGTAAAACTTTTCAGAATGCTTCGGGTCAGGATGATGTCATCTAGAGAGGTTTTCCTGCCTCCTTCTCCAAGACCACGCCTGCAACCTGCAGTAGGTCCTCATTTGCTGCGGAAGTTCCCTCCTCGATTGGAGGACTTGCATGCTTACTTCGTTTGACACCTCCTCGCGGCATCCTGGGGCTTACCAATGGTCTGTTCTGCCGTCACACCTGCCTCCCCTGGAACCTCCAGCACATAAAAGCCACCCTCTGCTTCAGTCAGGGCAGCCATGATTATGTTTTGTTGGTAGCAGCCTGCCAACATGACTCTACTTAGAACTAAAATTCCTCGAACATGCTCCTGGCCATTTTCTGTAAAAGGACCACTGTGTGAACATTAGCAGCATCTAGTGTTCAGTTAGTAGAATGCATGCAATGGAGCGCTGCCTCGCTACCACTCTCCAAGTATGTAGGAGAACTACGTTGGCTGTGTATTATGTGTGTATGTGTGTATTAAGGCTTATGTAGGTTAACAAACTTAGTACAGACTTCCAGCTGGGTGCTGACAAAATACTGACTGTACTCACTCCCTGTACTTCATCTTTGTCACCTTTTACTAGGGTATGTCTTTTCATTGGTTGTATTTCAATGATACTACAGTATACAAAGGCGAAGGTATATTATCTGTTCTCAGATACCGTAGTAACATGGTGGTGAAAGATGGTGCTCTCCATGGAAGGACCTGCACGATGCACTAACACTAACACTAATGTTAACACAGTAATGACGATTATATTACATGTTTGCAAATGGATATTCTGAAATTCTACACACTAGTCCTTTAATTAATTTGTAAACAAGGCGCTTCTTTTGGTTCGGGAGTTTAGCACCAAACGTAAAGTAATTGAATTCCTATCCAATACTATGTTAAGGCTAGCTCCCACATTGGTCATTAAGGTTTAAAGGTCTGTGTGCTGTACTCTTAAGGAAGTGTGAGGATTTGTGCCATCATACCACCTGGGAAAGAATATGTGAGCCAGATGTCTGTGAAGATTCTAAGTCATCCGGGTCATGGTGCTCTTGAAGTTTAAGTTGAAGGCAACTGATCTTCTTGTTGTTCCTTGAAGACATTTCACCTCTCATCCAAGAGGCTTCTTCAGTTCTAAGTTTCTGGTAGAGAGTCCCCAGTAGTTAACCTTGAGGAGGATCATTCACACCTAGGAGAGTGGACAAAGGGTTCAATGCCCAGCCCCTAATCTGTGTGTCACACATCCACTCCCCATCACTTGGGTTGTCACTCCACCTGGTCATCATGTGAGTCGCTGGTATCACATGAGCCAAGGTGTGAACGGTGGCTAAATTTTCTGGGGAGGGATTATAAAACTATTATATAAAAATGTTATATCAGACCCATCTATTAGTATATTTGCATGTGTTCCTCTTAAACTGTATAAAAATCAATAAAAAGTTTAAACGTAATAGACAAACACATGTGAAAGAAAAACAATAGCTTCTGATCTGCCATATATAGTATTCAGTCCATTGTGGTTTCATATCTGTACAGAATGTTATAAATGCTCACATCCTCATTCAAGTGTGTATTTTAAAGCAGTTCAATGTAAAGACAGGCTACAATGGACTACAACTATCACAGACTTGACTGAGTTTATAATATGACAGTGTTTAATTTTACTGACTACAAACATCACTGTAAGCCAGACAGCATGTACAAACCCCAATTCAAAAAAGACGGGACAATATGAATCAAATGTAATATAATATTAATGTAATATAAGTAAAATGTGAGTAAAAACAGAATACAGTGATAACCAAATTATTTTCCATCTACATTCAGTTAAGTACAGGACAATGATAAGATATTTAATGTTCAAGCAGATAACCTTTTATGTTTTTTGGAAATATAAACACTTACTGAATTTGATCCCTGCAAAATATGACAATATTACTCATGTAAAAGTACAGATGTTTCTTCTCAATAACTACTTGGAGTATTAGTTACTTTTGAACATTTAACATTGACATATAATGTATTATCATAAGTGGGAATTCAATCAATGCTTCTGTTTCTCCAAATCTCCCAAATTCATGATATTATTAAAATAATTTTTAAAATTAAAAAGAAATAAACATAGTAACATCCCTGCTTCCAACTCTTGTTCAGTGTTGCTCAGCTGTCAATTTGTTGTTTTTTTGCTGACAAAAGTCAGATACAAAAGAAATATATTTGGAGAGTCCTATTCCCACTGGTAGTTCATATATTGTATGTCATGTCTCTTTTATGTCATGATGATGGAAAAAAACATGTCCCCAGAGGTTACACCTGTGCATCATTGTCAAGAGTGTAACTGCTCTCTTCTCATTTCTCCATCCCCCAGATGCATTTTAGAAATTGAGACATCCTTTACAGTGACATGCTGAGTTTGATTTCTCAGTCACAGGCAGGAAATCAGACAAGCGGGCCCAAATTTTTTAAAAGAAAAGAGCATGTACATCAAGAGTGGAATAGGGACACAAGGGAGACAGGGAAAAAAACTGAAACAACAGAAAACAATGGGATTGTTTCTTGTCAGCATGTGATGTTCATGGTCTCCCTCACAATGTACAGTATTTCACGTTTGGAGTATATCACATTGAGGATCTTATATTTAGAGTGAGGAACTGATGAAGAGTTGGATCTGAGAAGATTCATTTGTTTAGCAAAAAATGCAACAATACCAATATGATGGCCACATTGACGCATAAGATCCAACCTTTAGACAAAGGAGTGAACACAATACTGTTTGGTTAAAGCTTCCTTACTCAAGATTAGTTAACACCACTACCACTCTCTCAAAGATACCGCTCTACAAAAACTCATACAACCAAACCACTTTCAGAAATATTCAGGCTGGCAATGTGCCCATGTCAACGTTACCAGTCCTTAAAAGGGGACAGATGTTCTCCTGGTGTCGTGATCCCTGTTTGATGGAGAGTCTGAGTTGAAGCTCTTGCGAGGAATTCTGGTGCAGATGCTGGTGCTGGAGGAACGTGGTCGCTCCAATGCTCCTCGCAGAGTTAGCAGTTATGATGAACTCTTCAGTAACTCCTTTTGGTTAGCCTGCAGGCCAGGTTGCTGCTGCTGGCTAAATATGAGCTTGGTGAGTCCTCAGCAGGAGTTCTGTAGCTCCAGCTCCGAGGAAAGCAGAGAGAGAAGAGAGGATCTCTCTTGTATGCCTGTCCTTTCCAGATGTCTGGTATTTAGCACCAAGGTTTAAAAGGTTGTAAATAGTTGGGGGCTGGGAGGATCACTCATTTGTGGACAATATAATTTATCTATAAAATCTTGACATGAGTCATATAGAAATAATCAAATTATTATTCAAGGTTTTCCAGTCAGAATTTAGAAATAATCATAGCACAGTCTACATTAGTCAAAATTACAAATTACCTTTTAATGAATTCAGATGAGGGACTTACTTGTCTATACTTGTCCTTTTATATCTCAGTTCTGCTTTGATACCATCAATCATCACATCCTTTCATACAAATGAAAAGTTGGCATTAAAGCAACTGCATAAAGCTGGTTTAGGTCATATTGATTAGACAACTCTCAGTTTGTACATAAGCTAATTTTTGGACTATTGATGGACAGACTTGGTCAGGTTAGTTTGCGCCACAGGAGAGTTTCGTTGTCCCCTCTGACCTGCCAGGTAGATGTGAGACGCAGGTACATTGCTCCTAGCTTCTCTCCTGCTTTGAGTGGCAGCATTCTTGGGAAGCCATGTTTGTGTGGAATGTTCCCATCTCAAGTGGCTCAGATCAGTCTGCGCCGAGTGTGTCACTTTATTACAGAGATCAGTCTAAGATTATGAAACAGAAAAAAAACAAAAAACATTGTATGCATTGTATCACTGAAACAAAAATCTTTATCTAAGATCCGAAACGGATCACTTCATATAGTTTTAATGAATACAAGTCATTTTATGCTCACCATTTTGATGGCTTTTCTTTGCAGCTCCCACTCATTCCACTCATATGACATGACCTTGCCTGTTTCCACTGGGTGGATATCAGTCTGTGTGCTGCTCTCACACTTGGTGATGGGCCCGGACCCTAAGTTGACCTATAGTTATGTCACAAAAAGGTGAATTACATTGTATTAAACTTAGGGAAAACTCATACTGTAATGCGTCTGAGCATGTTTCACCCACGAAGTCTGTTTAACTAGTGTTAGGTCTCTGTACCATGCTCGAGCACGGCCTGCTTCCTTGGCCCTGGTACGGTTCGAAGAGGTGTTCTTCGGCACAAAATGGTTAGTCATGCACGAGCACAAGCACGCAAATCCAATTAAGACATTACAGTATAACTGACTGCCTCCCTCATCTCCTGCTGTCTCTGCAGAAATCATTTGCAGCATTGCATGATAAATAAATTCGAAAATGTGAGTGTTCCGTATCTGAACAAAATAGACTCAAAATAAGCCACAAAGTCAAAGTTGTAGTCTTGTTCTCTCAACATGATGACCTAATTACAAGAGGTAACCATGCTTAAGCATGCTTGTGCTTAAAGCAGGGTTGACAATAGCGCTTCAGCACAATAAGAAAGAACTGGGCCAAGTGTGAGTGCACACTCTTACTTTTGTATTTCAGAAGTTCAGCAAGTGATTTCAACAGTTTCATTTCATTTTATTCAGTAGCCAGAAGTATTTTCACTGGGATATACAATTTTTGTATTTTCAAATAAATGCTCGCTACCACAAAGAGACATGAATTGTTCAGAGAGAGATGCTCTCAGTCACACTCACACACACACACTGGAACAATTGATTTCTCACATGGAGCTGAAGTCTTATGGACAAACCTTGAGAATTCAAACTTTGTATCATTGTTGAAAGGGTTACCAAACTATGCGCGAGTCAGAGAGGTTCCTCTACACCTTCAACATTCAGCCACAACTGGTTGCTGAGTACATACCAGGTGTGCTGTGAGGTCAAGTGCGACCAAGCTGTCTCTATGTCCCTTGGTGGCTCTTTATTAGTCAGTAGTCTCCCTTCTTATGAGGGCTAGGTTTCAGCCAGGGTTTTCATAATGATTGAGCTAGCCTTAGCTGTAGACTGAGACAATGCACTATAAGTGGGGCCCTGTCAATGGCCGTGAACCTCAGCCTTGTGTCATTAGTGACACACAGTATAACAGAACTGGTCTTTGGGTGGAATCTTCCAACACTATGGACAAATATACATACGGTACAGTATGGACAAACCTCAGATAAATGACTGATGCAAAAATCCTGTTGGTGAAGTTTGAGGACCAGAAGGAGTTCAGGGGAGCACTTAGCTTTTTTTGCCACCTCTGCGATGAAGTCATCTGACCTGGAGGCAAATTCCAAGGCAGCTTCTTTGGAACTAAAGACATAGAGCTTTTCTTTGTGTCTAAGGACCCCAATATGTGGATTTCCTGCAAAAGAAATATTAAATATTCCAAATTTCAGCCACAACAAGTTATATTATGTATTTCTTCAGTCAGTTCTTCTGACACTATATGGCTGTTTCTACATTCATTGCTGACAATGTCCATTTTCTCTGCGCTTACTGAAAGTCTGGTTTGGATACACGAGGGCTACAAGTATAATTTGTGACAGTACAAATTTTCTGGATGTCAATCCTGGTCCAATATTTAGCATACCCAAGGCCAGTCCTGATATTCTCAATGACATTGTGTTGATAAGACTGTAAAAGCACAGAATGTGAACGTGTAACACAAATGATGCTAAGCATTGGCTCATTCCTATTTATGGTATTTTGAGTTCTTACATGAAGGTGCCTTTCTCACTCTATCACTTTTCAGGTGACATCCATAGCTGGAAACAAATTCCTTGTGTGTGTGAACATGTTTGGCCAAATAAATCTGATTCTGATTCTGATATGGGAATTAAACTTAAATTCTCAAAAAAAAAAAAAAAAAAAAAAAAAAAAAAAGTTTTTTTTTATTGACATCCATAGCTGGAAACAAATTCCTTGTGTGTGTGAACATGTTTGGCCAAATAAATCTGATTCTGATTCTGATATGGGAATTAAACTTAAATTCTCAAAAAAAAAAAAAAAAAAAAAAAAGACAACACGTATTTTTGTATGTCGTTATGTACTGTATGTGTGGATCCTAACAGGGAAAAAATGTATGTAAAACGCAATCAGAGATGAAAAAAAAAACAAACAAACTAAACTAACAAGCTCTTTGTCTGAAGGATAGTGAGGCCTTAAGAAAAAAATTACTCTTAAGGCCTCACTATCCTACAGAATGAATCCTGAATTTGCTTCTACCTTGAAGTAGAAGCCCATCTCTGCTTACGAGTGCATAGCCACAGAATCCATTATACTGTAATGGCAGCTCAGTAAAGTTGGCTGTTGTTTCAGGTAGGAGCCATTCCTGTGTCTTCATTTCAGCCGGAACGATTTGCTCATCTGAAAAGTACAAGGGCAAAAATGAACAGCACTGAAATGAACATTCAAGTTCTGTAAAAAATGTGGAGGAACAGGACACTGACATTCCATATCAGTACCTGAGGACTCCATCATTCTCTGTTCATCTGTCTTCACCTCTGAAGCCTG
>KV751333.1:3179576-3198113 GCA_001698575.1 Mola mola
GTCAGTACACGTGCTGCTGCATTTTGGATTAACTGAAGAGTTTTTAAAATTTTGTTAGGGCAACCTGAAAATAAAGAATTACAGTAGTCCAGCCTGGAAGTAACAAATGCGTGAACTAGTTTTTCTGCATCTTGTTGAGACAGGATGTGCCGGATTTTAGCAATGTTACGGAAGTAAAAGAAGGCCATCCTTGAAATCCGTTTTACATGCGAGTAAAAAGACAGCTCCTGGTCAAAGATAACACCCAGGTTTCTGACAGTGGTGCTGGAGGCCAAGGCAATGCCATCCAGATTAAAAATGTTTTTGGATAATGAGTCTCTAATGTGTTTGGGGCCCAGCACAATGACTTCAGTTTTGTCAGAGTGTAAAATTAAAAAGTTATGAGACATACAGTTTTTAATGTCCTTAAGACATGACTGTAGATTAGCTAACTGATGGGTTTCATCTGGCTTCATTGATAAGTATAGTTGTGTGTCATCTGCATAACAGTGAAAATGTATGGAGTGCTTTCTAATAATTTATTTAATTGAAGTGCAACGGACAGGCTGGATGATGGCGGTGTAGAAGGTGATCAGCGGCTCCTGAGGCAGGTTAAACTTCCTAAGCTGTCGTAGGAAGTATAACCTCTGCTGGGCCTTCTTCCTGACAATCTCTGCTTGGGATGTCCACTTCTGGTGCAGTGAAATTGTGGATCCCAGAAACCTGAAGTTGTCCATAGTAGACACTGTGTGGATGAGGATGTTGAGCAGGTGTGGTGTCCGGGGTTTCTCCTGAAGTCCACTATCATCTCCACAATTTTGAGTGGGTTCAGCTCCTGTTGGTTCTGACTACGCCAGTGGGCTAGCTGTTCTACTTCCCGTCTGTATGCAGACTTGTCACTGTCCTGGATCAGACCGATGACTGTGGTGTCTTCCACATACTTCAGAAGTTTCAACGAGGGGTCTCCATAGATGCAGTCATTGGTGTATAGGGAGAACAGCAGTGGGAAGAGGACACAACCGTGGGGGGGCACCAGTGCTGACGGTCCTGGTGCTGGATGTGATGCTCCCCAGCCTCACCTGCTGCCTTCTGTCAGTCAGGAAGCTAGTGATCCACTGACAGGTGGATGTGGGCACTGTGAGCTGGAAGATTTCAGAGTTGATGGTGTTGAATGCTGAGCTGAAGTCCACAAACAGGATCCTCGCGTACGCCCCTAGAGAGTCAAGGTGATGGGAGGATGTTGTTCAGTCCAACGTTGACTGCATCATCCACTGACGTATTTGCCCGGTAAGCAAACTTCAGGGGGTCAAGCAGGGGGCCTGTGATGTCCTTCAGGTGGCTCAACACGAGTCTCTCAAAGTCCATTTGTGTGGGTAAGAGGTGTGAGCGGGTGCTTCTCAAACCTACAGTTGAAGCCGCTCAGCTCGTCAGCCAGACTGAGGTTTTCTACAGGGTGGGGGGATGGTCTCCTGTAGTTGGTGATGGACTGCAGGCCTGTCCAAACAGAGATAGGAATCATTGGCTGTGTAGCTGTTCGCTGTTAATCATCCTGGAGCTGATCATTGGCTGAGCCTTTGCCATTCTGGTTATTCTTCGATCCATTTTGATGGTTGTCTTCCGTTTTCTGCCACGTGTCTCTGGTTTTGCTCTCCATTTTAAGGCATTGGAGATCATTTTAGATGAACAGCCTATAATTTTTTGCACCTGTTTATAAGTTCTCCCCTCTCCAATCAACTTTTTTTAATCAAAGTACGCTGTTCTTCTGAACAATGTCTTGAACGACTCATTTTCCTCAGGCTTTCAAAGAGAAATGCATGTTCAACAAGTGCTGGCTTCATCCTTAAATAGGGGCCACCTGATTCACAGCTGTTTTTTCACAAAATTGATGACCTCACTGATTGAATGCCACGCTGCTATTTTTTTGAACACACCCCTTTCAACTAATTGCCCAATTGCACAGCCTTAAGAGCGTGCATATCATGAATGCTGGGTCTTGTTGGTTTTCTGAGAATCTACTGCACCTACAGGTAACTTGTTTGCCATGTAGCAATAAAAAATATACTAACAGTGATTAATCAGGTTAGTCACATTGGACTGCTATTATTTTGAACACTACTGTATATCAGATAAGTAGGACTTAAACCATCTTAAAGCAGATCATTTAATGCCAATTGGGTGTTCCATCCTCTGTAGTAAGACGTGATCGATAGTTTCAAAAACTGCGCTAAGATCTAATAAGACCAATATAGAGATAAGTCCCTTATCAGATGCAGTGAAGAGGTCAATTGTAACTTTTACCAATGCTGTTTCTGTGCTGCTTTCTAAAACCTGACTGAAAGTCTTCAAATAGACTATTATCCTGAAGAAAGCCACAGTTGTTTAGCTACTGCTTTCTCTAGAATATTTGAACGAAAGGGAGGTAAAATAACCTGTTACAAGGCATAGATTTATATTTAGCAGTGGATTGCTAATTAAGGGTAAAATCTCTTTGAGCAACCTAGTAGGAATGGGGTCTAGTATACAGGTTGATGATTTAGATGAAGATAATGTTGTCGTTAGTTCCTTAAGGTCAATTGGATGGAAGCTTTCCAAACACACATCAGGACTAATAACGGCCTCTATAATTGCTGTTGCTGAACTGGAATCTGAAGTGTAGGATATTTTCTCTGATAAGTATAATTTTATTGAAGTTCATAAAATCATTACAGCTGAGGGCTCTAGGAATGCATGGTTCAACAGAACTGCTTTATAAATTCCGTTTATAAAGCAGTTACTCGACTTAAAGAACGCTGATTGATTCTTCTACTGGCATTTACCACATTATATTCAATTATTAAATACATATTCACAATTAAGTTGTGATTTCAAGTGATCAGTTTGGGACAGACCTAAATGCAGAGCAACCTTTGAATATCCTGCATACATTTAAAGTGTAGTTCAACGTGCAGTTGTCACATTAGAAATTAAAAGATGGTGAAATGGGTATGGACTTTTTTCTTGAACTTCCTGAAACTGTTCATTTGTACTGCATGTGGAGCAACAATGTTTCTTTTGCCTGTTGGACATACTGAACCACATTCTTCATGAAAGACGAAATTTTTTATTTTGCACTTTTGATTGTCAAAATCCACTAGCTGTAGTTAAAAGGCTAATGTTTATATTTGCTTGACAAATTAATGTATTGGGGGGGGGCAACATTGACTGGTTATTAAAATATTTATTATAAAAACATCAAACATCATTTGCAGGTTTGGAGCAGGAGAGCTAGACATAATCAGCCGTTCTCTACAAACTGATATAAAGTGCAGTTCATCTCTATTCTTATATTAGAGTCAGATCAAGTCGTTCCCACGATTACACTTCATGAATTCCACTTCAGACATTTGCTTTAAGTTGCATGACAGCTTCAGACACAGTTCAAAGATATAAAACACATGCAGAAGAAAACACGGCAAAAGATGCAACTAAATTGTAATAAATAATCAGTAAATGACTTTTGCAAAGAGATAATTAAAAAAAACAAAAAACAAAAAAAACTGGGCCAACAGCATTTTTGAGAACCCTCTAATGATGAAGGAGCAGTCTCACGTCACTAAAATACCTTACACACAAAAAACAAATTACTTTGCAAATAAAATATATTAAATTAAGCACTACAGTCAGATTTACACTTCAGAAGAAAGAACATTAGTGTGACAACACTGCATTCAAACAGGAAAACAAAGAGACTGGACATGCAACAATTATGTGCTTCCTCGGCACACTGAATGCGAGAGTGAGGTATTTCAATGCCAAGACAGCAAATCCCTTCATTATTAACACAGGCTCTAATGTAAAGTCAAGTCAGGTGGACAATCAAAAAGTAATCAATGCGACGACTCAACTAAATGTTTCTACAATAGACTAAATTAGTTCACTGCACTTGTTTCAGTTTTACTTTGGAAACAACAGTTTGAGTACTAGGGCCACTGCTGGAAAACCTAAAAGAATCTTTCAGTACATTCCAAGTTAAATTAAGTCAAAATATAAAAGCAAAAACACAATTATAGAAACAATGAACAAAAGGAAAAGTCAAAATGGTCAATTTAGTAACATTTATATTCAATAAAGAGGGAATTATATTTTTAAGTGTCCCAAATAGTCCATCATGAAGTGAACAATCCTGCACCAATAAACTACCAATTAAAGACCCCATCATCATGTCTAATACTGATTATTTTAATATACCAATTTTACTTTAAATTTTGTTTATACTGTTTAATATGAGATTAATATATAGTCAGCACATTGAGATATCTTTATGCCCCTCAATTGCTTATTGTTAGAAGACAAAGGTGACAGACATTAAAAGGCCAGCTTCAATTACATCCATTAACCACAAACATCCAAATACTTAGCTTTAAGGAAACAAACAGACACAGTCATGCCCATCATGGGAAACTGATGACACAATTAAGATTCATGAGGGACAGAAAGAGTAACATACAAGACAAACACCACTTTCCTCACCATGCTGGTGGACCTCAGCAGGAGGCATCAAAAAGAGCTTCATGGTCAGGATCCACACTTAAAAAGGCACAATGACCATCAACACATCAAAAAGATATTGAAAAAAGGCATGCTTCCATGGCAGTGAGTCAACCTGGAGTATACCGCACTTCAAGTCAAGCTCAGAAGCACTTCCTGAACATGATCTACAGTCTGTACTCCCCATACACTTCCTGGCTCATCCATGCAGGATGGAGGGTATGTAGGGTGGTAAGATTGCCCCTCCACTCCATATAGTGAAGACTCTTTTCTGGGGGCTGGTCACATAAACACCCTCTGCCATGTCGGGGCAAACTAGTCCTCGGATTTCAGCCTGGAGCCGTTCAGGCAGCCCAGACAGAAGAGTATTTCCACCTTCAGGAAAAACATTTAAGTAAAATCAAATGAAATATTACTAAATCGAAGCAGAAAGTTCAGCCACTTGCGCTGGATTCAGTACACAGATGGAATGTTTATTACCCAACAGTACAATGTTTCTCAGGAAGCTGCGCTGTAAGTCCATGTCTGAGTTGAAGAGGCTCTCTTGCATCCCGTTATTGTCCCATCCAATCAGCTCCGGTTTAGAAAGAATTTCAGGGTCCCTGGACAAATGAGGGAAAGGTTTGATCTGTTTGAAGAGGGCGTATCCTTGCCAATGAGTACATCAGCACTGTCTCTGGAGCTAATTTTTTTCAACAAGACTAAAGCTACTAACAGTTCTGATTCAGCAACAGTATTGCAAAAATGAAAAATCAACTTATTAAAGTTCACCCTTACAAAGCCAAATTGTCAAGGGATTCATCCTGTCTGGATTTTCATTCATTTCTCTAGAAAAACTCAAGAAAAGAGAAATTTGAAAACCCAGAACTTGGTGTGCACATCCCTTACACCCCTTAACCAGCTGAATTTTGAAACGTAACAAAACAAAAACATGCATTATGTTTACGCTCTAAGCTAGGCTACATTGTTAGCCTTGGCATCCAGTCCGGTGACACTCAGGTTTGCGCTGCACAGAAATACAAAAAAGTCTTATCACTGCAACGATACAGACCATACCTTACAGAGGCCGCAATAGATGTGAGACACATGTCATTTTAGCCCCTCCACATGTTTCCAGATCATGAGAAAATAGTCATTTCATCTGAATATTTGACAAATTATTTAGATTTAATATGTAGCCTAGTGACAGTAAGAAATCTACATTAGAGGATGACATTTTTTCAGGATTCGAACAGGTAAACCCGTGGAATGGGGGTAATTTTATTCTTGATCACGTGATTGTGTCGGGACGGGAATTATGTCACTAGACCAGTTTTTAAATATTCAAATACGCAGGTAGAATTATTTATTTTTTATGGGTTTTTTTTCCAAGTGTCACCCACTGCAATAGGCAGCCATTTTTGTAGTTTCCTTTTAGTGAGCCAACACTTATCCAAGTGCAAAGAACTACACGCCCCAGAACCCCACAGTGCTTCCGGTCCCTGCCTGCCCTGCGGGCACTTAAAAGGTGAACGCCAGCAATGGAGCACAGCGGTCAGGCAGATACGGAAAAAAATGAATTACGAGTTTGTTTATTATTTGCATCTTGTGAAGGTTATAAATCTTCTATTGTCATTTCATATTCTAACAAGACAAGTCACTTTAAGACTACTACAGCAGAAAGGCTTAAACCTATAGGTACTCTATTTTTTACATTTTTTTTAAACCCAACTCTCAGGAATGTGAATTGTTATGAAAATTGTTATTGGAAAAAGTCTCAAATGCAACATTAGATGCCATGTTTGGATTTATTCAACTAAAGTAGGCTTGGTGTGACCCATGTACTATTTATTTTTTACTGTACATGGCCTCCAAATGAGCTAAAAACAAGGATCTAACAGCTGGCCCTCCATAGAAACTATAGAGACCACAGGCCATGTGTTATGTATTGTGCCCTTTAGTAAAGGTTTTTTGTTGTTTGGATTAAGGAAATAAAGGCCTCCTTATATTACCACAGAAACAGTTCCTGGTGCCACATCTTTTGAAATACAACTGCACAACACAAAGTTATCTAAAAAGGATGGGGAGAACATCAAATCAAATTCATTGCATTGCTTAAAGACTAACTTCCAAAAAAGATAAGGAGCTGGATGGGAGTAATTCTACCAGTAGTGGCATGTGAAAAGATTTATTTTTTTTTTTTACTCTGGCCCGAGATTGAGATGGGACAGGATTGAGAAACCACTCCCGTCATCATTTAATCTATGTATAGAAATAAAAAGTTAATGCATGGACAATCAATTTATTACACTGTAGTACCCTCATTTAGAACCATGAGGTACTGTTTGTAGAGATTACCCTCTTACAGTTCAACACCTGCTACTAATGCCTAAAAATTAAACAGCAATTTACATGGTACACTTCTTTCGCTGTGTAGATGCAAGAAATAAAAACATTACTTAGTGAACTTCCGGTTTCTCCCCATGATCCCAGTTACACCCCTTGTATGTTGTATGAGGAGCATTAAAAGTCCAAACACGCAATACCAAAATATGATACTTAAAGCTCATAATGTCAATATTGATGACCTTACTCAGGTCAATGTGTGGAGTTACCTGAACCTCTCCATGGTCAGAGTGATAATTTGACCGTCTGGCATGGTGTAATGCATTGCTCTGCAGGACACCCCCCTTGCACTGAGCTCAGTTTCATAGTTGAGTGCCATGAAGCAGCACTTTTCATTCATCTTGCGCACGATCTCCATTTCAGCTGTGGTGTTTCCTTGTTCCTGCAGAAGCTTGAAGAGCAGACCATACAACCAACATGTTAACTAAGCAATTTAACATGCCCAGATTACAGCTTCACTGGAGTTTTTAAAAAACAAAAAAACAATACAATATCCAGTGTATCCATATTTTTATTCAAGTTTAAAACTATATATCCTTTAAAAAAGTACCAAAGCGCTTAAAATAAAATAGAACTAAGTTCAGTTGAGATTCACAACAGACCCATAAAATTAACATTCCTGCATATACAAAGTTGATGTTTGCGTCCATTGCTTATTCCCTATGCCTCTCACCAAGTTTCGCTGAAATCTATCCATTAGTTTTAGGGTAATCTAACCAACCACCCAACAGGAGTGAAAACTTAGCCTCCCTGTAAGGTAACAGTTCAACATTCGCATTTTCAATTTAATATTAGAAAGATATTAACATTGAAAATGTGATGTACATGTTAACCAAGTCTCTGTAGCACTACTGTGTGCAGGTCAGGTTATTTAAAGTGGCATTTTGAGTTATCACCTTCAGTATGTTAAATTGTTTCCATGACCGCGTACAGTAAGTTCTAAGTTTTAAAGCCAAAAGTCCACGGCTTAGAAAGGTTCTTACTCATACAAAAAAACCCACTACAACTTAACTTTGACTCTGCTTCCGCATAGTAGAAGTTAGTTAAAGAGTACCTTTTTAAGATGTACTGTAACGTCTACGCCAACCATAGGGAAGCGCTTCACTGCATAGTGTAGACAGTGTGCCAACACAGGTACACAGTGACTCCATCTCCAGAGTCAAAAATCACTTCAACTTCAAACAGAAGAAATCCAATTTCTCTCTCATTCAAAGTAACTAACTCACTTTTTACACAACATTTTAGACATTCTGAGATAAGACAAATTAAGCGTTATTAATACTAGTGGATCTTCCCACTACTAGCACTGCCTGCATGGCCACATAAGTGAAGGGAACGTGGAAACACTCAAACATGATCTTCACCATGTGCTGACGATTCTTTAGCGGATTCATGGCCGCCTCAGTGAACAGCACTGGTGATCCTCTGGATCCACACGCAGATGCTGGAATGTATGACGCCAGATCTAAAACCACAGCAATCTGCTTAATTTGTTATAGGCAACAGCTGTGCATGTGGCCCGGTACAGTGAGCAAGCAAAAGAAAGAAAGAATGTCTGCGGATCAGATCAAGCCTGGATTCACTGTGTGCTGCTAAACAAACAAATTACTTAATTCTCTGCACTGGTCATGTTTACGAGGAAAAAAAACAAAAAAAAAAACAAAAAAAAACAAAAAAAAAAAAACAGTAGAATGTTTCTAAGCCAGGATATCGGACAAATTACTTTTTCCATTTCATCCCAGTTATGAATGATTCCATTCTTTATGGGATGCTTCAGAGTAAGGACCCCTCTCATATGTCGAGCCTCTTGACCAATGTAGAGCTCCTTTGCAAGGTTACCATTGATTATTTCCTGGAATGGCAACGCATCCGATTAGTAATGTTGGCCAAAGCAAACCAAACAATTAGAACTTTAATTAACATGTAGTAATAGATAAATATATGCCCCATGGACACTACCTCATATTTCGGCATCCCAATAATTGTTGGGAATATAACATTTGGGAGGTCTTGATCTGCAAATCCTGCCTTCATCAAACCAGATTCTGTATCCAATACTTTGGGGGTCTTGAAGTCAGTAGTCTGCAATCACATTAAGAAAAATAAATCCAGCTGAAACAAATTGGTGTACAAAATACTTGAAAACCATACTTGAGTAAAAGTAAAGATACCTCATTTGAAAGTGACTCAAGAGTTGAAGTCACCCTTAAGATAAATTTAAGTAGGTCATACATATAGTTATTATCATAAGTATCTGCTGTTAGAATGTACAAGTTAAAAAAGCTTAAAAAAAATTAAGTCAACCATAACATTTTCACAATAGCAGAAGTATTCAAAGTGTACCTGCTTGTCCCAAACAGAAAAACGAGACCACTGTTCAGTTGTTAAACTGTTGCCAGACTGGAGATTCAGAGTACAGATTGAGATCATAAATCTGTGACTGAAACTGTTTGGATTTCTTATTTTTCCCTAACAGTCACAGGAGCAGTAAGTCATGGCTGATATGTGACTTGTCTTGAGAGAGAGCTGACCACTTGTTTGATCTCATGTGGAAAGCTCACAGTCAAGATAGTTCCTAAACATCAGTATTGGGTTGAGAAACTATGTTCAGATTTTATATTGTAGCCAGTAACATTGTAGTGGAGTAAAAGTATCACTTGAGAAAAATGTATTAAAAGTAGGAGTTGCGAACAAATAAAAAGTACCAAGTTTTCTGAAACTATGCTAAACTATTCTGTACTGCATTTTTACTTTAGACCACCAATGAACAATGATGCTGGGCATGCTTACCAGCCTTTAAGTACAATCTAGTTCTTATCAGTAATTCCTGCTATCAAATCACATTCCTCCAAATTGAATAGCCAAAGTCATGTTTCATACAAAGAGAAGTTTCACAAGTTGCAGGAAAAATTCTCACTTTTGTTCTGGGTGAGAAGACTTTTCAACTAACATATGCCACTTCTTGAATTCATACTCAAACAATGTTAGCCAACATATCACCCACCATGAACAAGTCAGTCAACAGCTAGTTCTATTTGCTGACTCTGCCTAGACTAGCCCAGGGGAGTACTGGCACAGACAGGCATTTCACACCAGTTGGCTTCGTCCTGGTTCCAGATCATAATTTTGAGTCGCTTGGCCTTTTCAGTCCAAAAATTAATTTGTTCGGAAAATGTGAAGTTATTACTCAGTTGGAACCAAAAAATTCTTCCTTGGGAACCATGATTTTATCAGAGGGTGTGTTGTATTCTAAGCTGCGTAGACAAGGTGAGGGCGGTAAGAGACAAAGTCCAAAACAACTGAAAAAGAACAGGTGGTACATGCTGGGTTATTGGAGATAAACAAGTATCTTAATTAAAGTAGAGCATGTCATTTATTTTTAGTGTCATTTCATGATCAGCCACATTTCCACAAAGCAGAAAGGTTGAGTTCTGTATGCATTTTTTGCGTGTCCATTGTGAAAAACTTTGGATGGCACCCTTAAAAAGCCAACCATACAGTGCCAATTTTGCCACCCTTCACTTGAGGTACCAACCAGAGCTTAACCAAACCATAAAAGGGGGGGTTAGACCCACTGCAGTCCAGTTATTTGTCAACAGAATTGTCAATTCCCTGCGAAGGTTAGGCCATATTTCTCCTTGAGGTGTGCAGCTTTTTCTCAAACAAAAACATATTGAATATTGTCATTAAAATGTGCAGAACCGGAATGCACGAAAAAAAAAAAAAAAAAATACCAATAGCATTGCATCAGGAGAAATTTTGGGTTCCATATGTTCACGAAAATATTTGTAGAGGTATGGAAGTGTCTAGAAGAAAAGGCAGTGGAGTTTTTGACAAAGCTGTTAAACATCATTTTGGACAGAGAGAAGATGCGTGAGGAATGGAGGAAAAGTGTACTGGTGCAGATCTTTAAGAACAAGGGTAATGTGCAGAGTTGTAGCAACTACAGAAGGATAAAGCTGATGAGCCACAAATTGTGGAAAAGAGAATTGGAAGTCAGGCTAATAGAAGAAGTGATGATTTGTGAGCAGCGGTATGGTTTCATGCCAAGAATGAGCACTATAGACAGCATGTTTGCTTTGAGAATGCTGATGGAGAAGTTGTGGATCTAGAGAAAGGCGAGGAACTGTGGTCCTGTCTGTGTGAATGAAAGAAAGGCAAGTGTTGCAAGTATTTGGAGTCAACTGTTCAGAGCAACGGGGAGTGTAGTAAAGAGATGAAGAAGTGAGTGCAGGCAGGGTGGAGTGGGTGGAGAAAAGTGTCAGGGGTGATCTGTGACAAAAGAGTGGCAGCAAAAGGAAAGAGGCCAGCATTGCTGTATGGCATGAAAATAATGGCACTGACAGGAAGCAGAGCTGGAGGTAGAGTAAAAGATGTTTAAATTCACTTTGGGAGTGACGAGGATGGACAGGATTAGAAATGAGAACATCAGAGGGACAGCAATGAATACAGCGAATATAATAGTAGAAGGATGCTCAAGATGGAGCTACCAGGCAGGAGGCAAAGAGGAAGACCAAATAGATTCATGGATATGGAGAGAGTATATGAAGATAGTCTGTATGAGAAGAAAATGCAGAGGACAGGGAGGGGTGGAGGAGGATGATTCGCTGTCGCGACTCCAAGAAAAACCTATGTAACGCCAAACGAGAAATAAGAGCTTACCCAAAGACACCTCGACACATTAACTGCATGGGAATATTCTGTTCATTTCAGGCAACAAGCGTCAGGGTGCCGCTATTATGACAGTCACTGGATTGACTCTGCTACACTAAACTAAATGTCATTTATGCAGCCTGTGATTACCTGCCATCACGTCAATGTAGCTGCCAAGAAATAAGTCTACTGGGTCAAGTTTCATTTCACATCAACTATAAAATCTATATGCAGGCTCCACTTAAGTGGTCACTCCATTACCAAAGATGGTGTACCTGTCTCATGCTGATGTTAAGCCGAGTTTGAATCTCAGGCGACCCACAACCTGACACCCTGAAGCCCTCCAAGTTCTTAACGCCATCAGGCAAGTCTTTACTTGTCTCATCTTCCCTAAGGGGGTGTGGATCCAGAGGTTGCTCAGGAGTCTGGATTTCTTCTGCTGGCTGTAAATCTGCATGTAGCAGACATGTTGGTTCCACTATATCCTTTTCATCTTTGGTTGTCGTTTCAAACAAGCAGTCTGACGACACAATGCATTTTTCAGGAAGTGCTCCATTGTTATTGTTGTTGCTGTTCTTCTTTATATTAGCATTGCAAACAAAGTTGGGATCGGCAGCTGATATCAAATTCTCTGGCAGTGCATCAGGTGGTTTATCAAGTGGCAGAATAATGGGATCTTGAGGCATTGAGGATAGAGTTGGAATCTGTGGAGTTTCATTATGTACTAGGTTGTCCTTTATAAGTAACAAAGCTTTTCTTGGCATAAGGACAGGTGGAAAGTGCCATTTTCCCCCTGGGTCAAACACTCCATCATTTGGCCTAATTTCAGGGATTAAAGAAGCTTCAGGTTTGCATATAATATTGTTTTGCTCACTGTAGACATATGCGTGAGGTTCAACTCCCACCTCCTTAGACCATGTCTTTGAAACAGGGGGGGTTTCACTACTCAGTAGTTTCCATTGGCATCCCGATAGCTGAAAGTTTTGAGGTGTAGAATCTGATACTGCTTGAATGAGTTCATTTATACAAGCATCTTCAACCGGATAATCACACTGGACCAAATGTGCTCCATTTGGTCTGTCATCACTACTAAATAGCAGCTCATGGCAATATGCATGGTCATCTATATTCTCGGTTGCGGCTTTCTTCATTATTGAACATTGCACAACTTTATCAGCTCTGTCCATGTTTTTCACATTTAACTCTTTGTTTAAACTCTTCTCAAGCTTATCAACCTCTCTTTTCTCTTTCTCCAGTTGTAACCAAAAAAACTCCCTCTCTTTGGTAATGCGTGTATCAAAGGGTTTACTCCCAGGAAGCTCAGTGTTGGGCTTTTTCTTGTGTAGAAAAACACGGAACTTCGGGTTCTCCTCCATGATCAGCTCATCCAGTACGAGGACTTTTCTTGGCTCCATCATCAGGGCTGGTCTGGTGGGAGACTGGAGTGTGTCTGCTCTGGTGGTGGTTTCAGTGCAGTGGCCATTATTGTCAGAAGCCTTGGTTTCATTTGCAGATGATTTTGGTTCCCAACAGCCAGCACATTCTGTTGGGAGAAGATGATCCTCCAGGCCAAGAACACCAGCTTCAGCCAGATTACTAGAAGACGTCTTTAAAAGCATAGAACACCATGACAGTTTACGACACAAAATACACAGAAATAAGCATAATTTTAGCACAAAGTTCTATCAACTGCTTGCAACAGTAACAATTAAGCGGTGTGCTGCTGCAGAGATGATCTGGACTGAAACCATCTTCAAATCGAGGAAAACATGTTGGTACAAACCTGAGCAATTATCACTTTGTTTTCCAGTGAAAAATAAAATTTTAATAAAAATTTGAATTTCCACCATTTGTAAGTCATTGCAATATCTGACAATATAATCATAATTAGCTTTATGAAACAGTATTATCAATTGATTGGAATTTGAAGTGCTAACACCACCTTCAGGTTCTTAAAGATTTGTAAAATATAACTTAAGGTCACTGGTGAGCGTGCATTCGATTTGACCTACAGTATGCATAACGTACCACTCCAGTCTGGTCCTCACTGTCCCACAGCCATCGATTGTGCTGTTCCTCACAAATCAGAGCATCCAGCACAGCCTCCTGAGCCAGAACATTTTCTTCTCCCTGTAAAAGACATTTTACTGATCAGATAAATTAAATCTGTGGCAGAATTTTATACATCTACAAACTATAATTTATCATTAGTTGCAGCCCTATGGATGTTATCCATCCCAAACGCACACATTGTCTTACCTCCAGTATTTGATTAGCCCTGTCCAAAATCATCTCTACTTCCCTCAAACTCTCCTGCTCCTTCACATCCCAGCCTTTCAGGGAGATATCAATTAAGCTGGAGACAAAGAAATCATAAAAAGTCAAATTTGGTAAATTATTTCAGTGTGTACTTGAGCAACAGAGTGTGATAAAGAGGTGAAGAAGCAAGTGCAGGCAGGGTGGAGAAAAGTGTCAGGAGTGATCTGTGACAAAAGAAGCAGCTAAAGTGAAAGGAAAGGTTTACAAGAGGATAGTGAGACCAGCAATTTTGTATGGCTTGGAAACTGTGGCACTAACCAAAAGACATGTGGCAGAGTTAAAGATGTTGAGATTCCCTTTGGGAGAATGGACAGGATTAGGAATAAGCACATCAGAGGGACAGTAAAGTTCAGACGTTTTGGAGACAAAGTTAGCTAGGCCATGTTGAGATGCTTTGGACATGTGCGGAGACGGGACAGTGAATATATTGGTAGAAGGATAGTCAAGATGGAGCTGCCGGGCAGGAGGCAAAGAGGAAGAACTAAGATGAGATTCTTGGGTGTGGTGAGAGGATATGCAGATAGTTGGTGTGTGAGAAGATGCAGAGGACAGGGACAGATGGAGGAGGATAATGATTCCCTGTGGCGACTTCTAGAAAAATCTATGTAAAGCCGAAAAAGCAAGAATTTCAGTGTGTACATGATACAGTAGTTGTGATGTCCATAAATAACATTCCTCTAACATTGCTGGCTAGCATCAATTCAGAGGACTAAACAACTCAATCTGCTTTTTTTAAGATGACTTTAGCCCATTGGATTTTTCTAAAGTAGTAACTGAGTGATTGGTACCTTTTCTGTTTTTAAACAAACCAGCAGTGCGGGCCAAACTAAATTCTAAAATTGACTAAAAGAGGCACTACCCATCAACAGAATCTTCCTTCTGCTCATGAAGGTCATAAGAATCCCAGAGCAGAGTGGGAACCTCCTCTGTGGTGCATGTGGACTTCTCTCGGTCATCCAAAATAGTGCTGGAGAGGATGTTACAAGTGGGACTAAGTTCAGGATCCTCCCAACTGCTGTGTGAATGCAGCATCCAGTCCCTGTTCAACACTTCCGTCTGTGTGGGCTGATCTCTAGACCTACAGGGCCGTCTGCCAGTCGTACTGGGGTCTGAAGGATCATGAAACTGTAAGTCTCTCTTTTGCGATGTCGAGTTTGGTGTAATTGTAACCGTGTACGAGTTTTCCAGATTGTCTACTGGCAAGCTAAGCCAAGGATTGCTGGGTAGCGCAGCTGAACGCTTCACTGTGATCTCGAAGTTGAGAGCCTCCTCAGTTGCTCTGGGAATTATCTGGATCCTAGTCTTGGAGGAATTTCTCACAGAGCCAAAGTCAATCTTTACTCTCTGATCTTCAGAATCTGAAACACTGGCAATATTGTCTTTGTGAGGCCTGTCTTGTGCCAGCCTCAAATCCACAGAGTCCCTGGTTTCAGTTATTCTAGACAGACCTACTCCTTCTCTACCAGCTTCCAGCTGGCTGTTCCCAGCTCCATCAAAGCCCGAGTCAAAAGAGTTTAGGGAGGCTGATTTGCCCTCAGCCAACACAAATACAGAGGCTGCACATGAAGGAGAGATTTTCAAAAGATGGGCCTCTTTCTCTTTTCGACCACCTTCATATTTAACATCCCTAGCTGTTCCATTTGTAGCCCTGTCAGCAGAAGAATGTTTTACATAGCTGCTCTGGAACAATTCATACTGCCATTGCAAGGCCAGCTGGAGGTGACTGACAGCAACACCTTCTGAAGACATCAGGAGTTTCCTCAGGGTCAGGCACCTAATGGACAAAAAGATCACTATAAAACCAAATATTTGTGTTTCAACAATGTGATTGAAATGGTTCAACTGTTTCTGGGCAGCCAAACTGTTCCAAATCTACTACTGTAGTAGAAAACACATGAGCTGGGTGCTACTGTTATACAATCCCAAACTCTTTCACACTCAGATTTACATTTTTTCCCCAGACTTACGACTTAATATTTTATATCTGACAATATTAAGTATATGAACTGTTTTAAAATACAACCTTTAGCATGTGTGTTACAATTTGACTCTAACCACTTCCTCCAACTGTATTAAAAAAAAAGCCAAAATATCTGGGATACCTGTGTTGCTATCTTCTGCTGTTGATATCGTTTGGGGTTTTTTGCCCACCTCTTGTTGTCAATCACAACATTTCATTTCCCCTTTTCATAGCATCAAGGAGTTAAATTTAAACTGATAAAAAAAAAATTAACACTTTTACATGGATGCAATAAGAGCCTAAAATGAAAAACATTTTTGGGAAACATTAATTTGATGTTATTGTCGTGGTTTGTAGTTTGGCCCATTTACTTGATATCAATGAGAAGAAGCAGTTTATGGCCTACACTACAGCCAGCCACCACGGGGCGATCCAAATGTTTTGGCTTCATTTTCGGGGCCCAGTCAGGTTGTCCATCCTCTTACAGTAACCAATAAGTGCTACTTATAGTAAAGTATCAAAGAAACAAAGTACCACAATATGGTAATGACTAAAATTAAATTCCATGTGCAAGAACCCTAGCACATTCATTGGGTATTAGTCATCTATTGTAGTTGCATGTGTAATTCTGTCTCACAATGTTATGATAGATTATTCAGTAAAAACCATTAAATGTTATAAGCATATAACAAGGTAGGCTCATGAATAAGAATTGGGAAATGATGTGTTCAGAGAGCATAAATAGATGAGCTTTGTTTTCAAAAAGAAGAGGCCATCACATGGGCTTATTTCACATATCTGTAAGAAACCACTGTATGGGGACAACTATCTTGATCTCACCGCTGAGACATCTGCCTTCCCGCCTGCTGGACACCATCATCTGGGATAACATTCGCCAGATGGGCGAGATGAAGCAGCTCCTCCACATCTGGAGAGGGATTCTTCCACAGGAATGTTGAGACTTTATGCCTCCATGCAGGTATCTTGTTCCACATCCTCCCCCGCCTCTGTGTAGGACCACTGTCTACATGAACACATGACAGCAGCTCCTGGAAGAAGTTCTCATGGAGGACCAGATTGTACCAGGTGCTTGCCTGTAAAATTAGAATAACGCATGAGGAAGACAGGCTTTCTCCAGATAAGGTACAGCATAGAGCTTGAGCATGCTTTGCCTTGTCGTAGTTCAGATGGTATTTGCAAACTGCTCTGAGGGTTTGGAGAATGACGTTCACAGCAGAAAAGAGTTTGTCCTTCAGCCTCTCTAGATCCAGAACCCAGGGCTGACTTGTCTGGCTGTCAGGGGGCAGCGTTTCCACTAGTGTGTGGATCACATCCACAGCACAGCGGACAAGAGCCTAAGACGATTTTGGAATATAGTGAAGATTCCAATTAAAAAAAGGTTTACTTTTAATTAGAAAATTACAAAATGTGTTAACCGGTGATATAAAAATGAATGCCAATAGGAAACAAGTATCAATAAAGAGTGGTTATGGATTTGAGCTAATCAGAAAACTTCCAGGTAGCTACATTTTGAAAATGATGTACAAAGTAAAAAGCAACAAAACCCTTTAAGTAAATACATACCATAGCAGGAGTGTGAATGGATACCTCAAAATCACACAATAGCTTCACTGCCTCTACAGCATTCTGAGCAATATTCAGTTTATAAGGCTGGAGTTTCTCCTGATGAAGATTTTTGATCTCATTTATGATCTGGAAATAAACATGTTCAGTTTGCAAAAGTAGCAGCAAACATCCTCAGACAAGTACTGAATACTGAGCAAATATTCAACAAAACATTCCTAGGGAAGACGAATGCCAGATGGACTGTCAAAAGATCGTGGATAATCTAATCAAAAAAATTTCAAGATCTTCATTGATCAAGGAGCACATGGAGTAAAAAAGGACAGTGTTTTGGCGATTGCCTCCCAGGTCCGGTAGGTAATCTTTATATTTTAAGGATGGTCACAAAAAAAAAAAATATACATACTTCATCAACTTTTTTGACAAAAATATAAATTACTTATGTTCCCCTTCACAATTACTTCAATGGTTCATAATAGTTCTATTTGGTATAAAATTTTAGTTGCCTCCATAGTATATAGTATATCATGGAGATATTATTAAAATGATCTGAGTGCTGCACAGGTACTTTAAAAAAGTGTACCCAAGTACAGGAAATGAGTAAATGTATATATATTCCACACTTTCCATCAGTGTGTCCAACTTTAATCAGTTCTGTTAGTCCTAATTTTGATGTGTCATTTTATGTTTAGCATGCAAAGTCAAATGGGTTGTTAAACAGCATCACTGTGGTTGTAATACTAATTTCTGTTAGCATGTTGATGGTAGTTTCCATTACGTGTCACGGTCAGCATCAACAATACTAACAGACTAAGCCATAGTTATCATATTCCAAAACAGGGGATATTACGAATCATTAGCACCGCCACAGATCCTTCACGTTACCCTGACAGCATAAAAATTACTGGGAGGCTGGATCTCATTTTTTTCCTCCAAACATTAGTAGATAGCCATGAGATCTGGAGCTCATTAAAAACATCAGGTTTGGCCACCTGGTGTCATATTAATAATAGATTATTCATGTTTTAGAAAAGAAAAATAATTGTCCTGTAGAAACTGGAAAGTTATCTTAGGTACAGAAAACAGGGTACACATTCTTAAAAAAAAAAAAAAAAAAAAAAAAAAAAAAA
>KV751333.1:3198127-3247995 GCA_001698575.1 Mola mola
GAAAAAAAAAAAAAAAATTAACATTGCTACAGCAGTCCATGCATTCTCATTTTTACAGTAAGTGCATTCACACACATGGTGTCCAGCCTACACTCTCACTCAATTTGTCAGAGGGATTCTATAGTGTCACCCTATGGGGAATCTCTCAAACTCAGGGTACAGAGGGTGTGTCTCGCTTGGCAGCCTATTACTTTTGCTGATGACTTTACTATCATGGCAAGCTATCTGATTCTGAAAACAGACACCTCGCAGGCTTCCCTATTCACACAGCTACTTCGACTGACACAAAAAAACTCTACTGCTGTCACTCGACTAATGTACAACAATTTATTATGGTTGTTTACTTACAGCCAGTACTTTATTTTTTCTTTGCTATTGAGGGCCACCACAATGAAAATTATATCACAAGAAACACTGACATATTGGATAGCCTCTAAAATTTAATTCATACAAAAATAAATCACTGATCTAATATCCTAATATACAGGTTTGTGTCTTTGGCTTTCAGTTATAAAAGGAACAACACACTGCACCTTGACTCTATTAGCGGTCAGTGTTATCTACACAAGCCCAGATGAAGCAGTGCAACAAAGTTCACTTTCACAGTGAACCAAACAAGTGGGGTATGACAGCACTCAGACCCAAACACCTGTACAGTGACTGACCTTCAGTGCATCTTCTTGTAGCTGGAACACCTGCCACTGCGCCTTACTGAAGGCTTGCAGCCACAGCAGCCCTACTTTTTCCACAGCTGCAGTTATCCTGTAAATAGATATAGATGTGTACAAAAACAATGCCCCAAAATATAATGAATTTAAATTAAGAAATTAAATAAATCCATATTTTAAGTGTTTGCATAAATAATATGCAATGGATATTGCTACAGTGTGCTGAAATGGGCAAATAGCTTAACTTTTTCGCAAATTTTATTAACATAAGATATGTGCTACGACTGCAACAGTCTACACCGTTTTAATAGCTTTAGCTGTTTGGTATATTTTAAAGGGTTAAGATATTCTCTGGATGAAGCACTGTGGTAGTACTTGCTGTGGTTCTGGAGCATGTTGAAGACTGCGTGGGTGAAGAAGGCAGTGCCAGCCATGGCCTGATAGCACAGCTCCATCTCAGGAAAGTGCAGCTTCTTCAGCATACTGTCACAGTGGCTCTGCAGCTGATCCAGACCCAGCTCACTGCACACAATGACAGTCATCGCTGAGGGTAGTGATAACGTTTTAAGTATCACTGGTTATCTATACTGCACTGGTGCTATGTTTATGTTTTTACAAGAGGCCCCATACTTCAGTCAGATTTACAGTTTAAAGCCTGAACCAGAGGGAAGGTGCCCATACTATGCAGATTCTGATTAGCAGGTGGATTGTATGTGGGTGATACAGAGTTCCTGAACTCCATCAGAGCTGTCTAATATAATATTTGAGAAGCTCATAGTTTAATTCTTTGCTGTCCTGTCAAGTTTAATATAGATTTTAATTTGCCTTGCAGCAAATAACTTTTATAAAAATAACTAATATTTGACAAAATTATACCTTTCCTGACAGTAATACATGAGACCGATCATGTCAATCATTTCTTGTGACTGAGTCCCCACACTTGCCTCAGGAACTTAAGTAGCAGGAGTGTTTGGGGATTAGGGATGGGTACGAGTAATTAAGTTGTCATTGGTGACATTATTCGAGTAGCTTACCATTCATGTACCTGCACAATGTTGATTTTGGATGCAACTGTTGAACTTAGTTAGCATTACCCGCACCTTGTCAACCATGAGCAGAGAAAGTGAGGACTTAAAATTTGACCAAAACAAAATATTTGGCATTAAACATGTTGAAATACTAGTTTGATGTTTAACCACGAGAAGTAACTGGTGGAAACAGACGACAGCCTTGCATCATATGATCTGCTACCTCTGTTAGCACACGCTGCTGTGATAACAGAGCGGTGAAGATTAGCCTGCTAGTGCTAATAATGAAAATGGTGATATGCTCCCATTCAGTTAGGAAGAATCCAATGGTTGGCTGGGGTACAAGCCACAAGAGTGGAAGGATGTATGAGGACAGTGGGACTGAATTGAAGGCTAATTAGAAACTTGTCAATAAGGGCCCACAGATCACAATGGCTTCTGGATCAATAGACTACACCTGCTTCTGGACCACTACACTTCACATATCCCTGGATTTACAGATTCTACATACTCTTGGACTCAGCAACACCCAGATCTTCCTACATGGAGTACAATGACTCCTGGACCAACAGAGTCCACCTGCGTCTGGATCACTAGACTTTCCATACATCCGGACTCATAGAATCCACAGACTCTGGGACTCATGGATGTTTTATGCATTCTAAATGAACTGTTATCATGTTTTTGTGTTCTGTACAAGTGACATTTATTGCACGTCTGTCCGTCCTAGGAAGAAGGATCCCTCCTCTGTGGCTCTTCCTAGGTTTCTTATTTTCCCCGTTTAGGGTTTTTTAAGTTTTTCCTCACCTGGTTCGAGGGTCTAAGGGCAGAGGATGTCACATCTGTACAGTTTGTCAAAGCCCAGTGAGATAATGTGTAAATTGTGATTTCGGGCTATACAAATAAAATTTGATTTGATTTGAAGTGTGTGCCTGTGTACGTTAAACTGCACATGGTTTCCATTCTTAGCCATTTATTTATAAAAATGTTATAGTCAAATGTTCCCTGACAGCCACATAGCAGGCTACAGCAAGCTATTTAGTAAAAATATGCAGAGCTAAAAATCCCAAACCCATGAGCAATGTGACGGTAGGGAAACAATTACAAGCATTGGAAAAAAAAAAACCAAAAAAAAAAAAAAACCTGCCCATTCCTGGATATACACAACAATAACCAGCCATATGAAGAAAGGTTTGTAATAGAAGATTTGAAGATTAGACTAATCCCTGACTGCGTGCAGGGCAGTTTTTCCCAGCACTGAGGAGACTTGAAGGCAGAGAGATTACCAGTCGTCCAAGTCTGCGGACTGAGTCCTCTCTCCTCTCAATATTACTGACTGCAGTATTAAATTTATACTTAAAATTATAGATTGGATTTGTAGATTTTACATACTCTTGACTTAAGGATTTCATAACACCCAAATCTGTATACATGGACCGCTGTGACTACTGGATGAACAGACTACACCCACTTCTGGATTAATAGATTTCTCATACATCTTGATTTATAGCTCTCACATAGCCTTGGACGTTTTATACATTCTTACAAATCTGCTATTGTCCTACTGTTGTGTTCTGTAAAAGTAACTTTGAGTCTAACCTCCTGAGCTGCTGGAACTTGGCTTCGTTGCTGAAGCAGAAGTGTCGGAGCTCACTGAAGGTGGAGGGAAGAGGCAGCAAGGTCAGAGCATTCAGCATGGAGATACAGCAGGGCAGCCGCTGGACCACAGACAGGAACTCTTTGACAAAGCCATCAATCTCCTTCACGTAAAAAAATTTTAAATGTCACTTTCATTCTAAATTTGTCATTAAACATTATACAGCTAATTTTTGATCTGCGACCTTGTCGCTGGCATCAAATTCTAAGGAAATAATATATAGACTAATTATACATGGAATTGCATTCATATATTGCTTTGAAGTGTATGACTTCTCAAAGCGCTTTATGTTTGCCACATTAACAACAATCCAAACTTTTCACACACGGATGGCAGAGCATAGGGTCAATTTGTCTTGCCCAAGGGTACCAACGGTAGGGGAGAAAATCAACTGCTGATCAGAGGACAACCTGCTCTGCTTGGCAAACCCCACACAATGAAATGTCTGAGATATATCATCTTCGTGCCATTTCCAATGAAATGAGTTTGAAATGGCATAACAGACTATAGTCCACTATAGTCTAAACTATAGTCTGAACAATGTTCTTAATAAATTAAGAAAAAAAAAAAAAAAAAAAAAAAAAAAAAAGTTTTTAAAAACTTTATGAAATTAAGACAGATTAAGATGAATTGTACAGCTGCTCCGATTTCTGCTCGGTAGTCATCCTAAATGTCTTGTGCAGAGGGTCTATAGAGTTGTCGTGGTTCACGACTACTGTTATTGCCAAATGTTCCAGTTCCACAGGACTGAATGTATAATGTCATGG
This sequence comes from Mola mola, assembly GCA_001698575.1. Lineage (NCBI taxonomy): Eukaryota > Metazoa > Chordata > Actinopteri > Tetraodontiformes > Molidae > Mola > Mola mola. The sequence continues at coordinate 3,202,248 of KV751333.1, forward strand.
AAAAGAGGGTCTCCTTTCACTTGCTAATAACGTCAGCTTACTACATGAGGCATTTGCTCAAGCTTCACCTAGGTAACGTTTAAATAGGTCACTCAGACGCTCTCATGAATGGATCCACAAATGAAAACATGTCCTGACCCAGTAAGTCACAAAGCAGCAATATTTGATTGAAACTAATCATTTGGCTATAGCATTATAAGTCACATACATATCATGCATTTGTGTTCTTAGTCAGATTCAGAAAGCCCTTTTTATATGCACACGGCCAGACATCAAGGACAAAACTTGTCATAGCTGGCCCACACTTCACTTTTACTTGATCACTTGTTGTATATTTATAGATTCATTGGAGCCACTCAAGAACAAAGGATATTTGGTAAATATGACATTTTGCAACAATGAATTACCTTAATGAAGGCAACCCAACTCTGGTGACAGTAAAGGTAGTCACCTAACAGTGCCATCAGCTGACTTCGGTCAATATGGTTGGAGAGCTCGGAGAGGTCTTTTAGAAGAACTTTCTGCACAAAGAGGAGATCAGTGTTACCTACTTAAGTCAAACTTTCAGCAAACCGCAAGGTATGTGAATTGTGAGTTTCATTCACCTTTAAAGAGCAAGACTTCAATGGAGCTAGGTGTTTCAACAACAGCTTGACAGCCTCTTTCTCTTTGGGCTGGATTATATACACACTTTGGACAGTTGGCTTATGCAGCTAGGACACAGACAAAATTCAGTGCTTCAGCAGTTTGCCAGTAGTTTTAGAAAGCGCATGTTTCTGCAAGCTAAACAAGCATGTTACCCAAAGTTTTACAGAAAAAAAATAAATAAAAAATAGGGCTCAAAATAAATAAAGATCCTGAGTCAACATTCCAATTTAATCTAATCACTAAATCTCAAAAGTTCTGGGGAACAAGTATTTAAAGTAAAAAGAATTTTCAACATATCTGCAGTAAATTGTTGGAAATGCAATAAAAATACAATGCAACACTATTTCCTCCCATTTTCCCCAATATGAAGTAAATAATTTCCTATATGCAAATTAAAGTCTTAAATTATCCATCCACCTGGCAGGTGAGATAAAGATGCTGATTAAAGGGCCTGCTTATTGCACACGAGTGCCTTGGAAGAAACACCTTTAGACACTGAACTACAGCTTCACATAGGGCCTTTTTAAAAAGGGGAGAGTGGCAGAATCTGTCAGTATCTGATATCGAAGATAACGAGATGTGCAACACATTTCCTTTGTATACCATTGATCAGGTTATTGATTTTGGCCTGCGGAGTATCAGTCCACGCCTCCTCAATTGTGCAAAGATGTTGGACATTAGCAGGATTTGGAACCTGCTGTCATACTTGAGATCCAAAGCATCTCAAACAAGCTCAATAGGTGACATGTCTGATCAGTATGCAGGCCATGCAACAATTGTTTGCAACTTTCAAGAATTTAGACCCTTGACCAGGAGACAACTTTCACTTACAAAATGCCCTATTTGAAGCTGTAGTTCAGTACCTAAAAAAGATTTTTATAAGGAAAAAAAAAAAAAAAAGACAAATGTATATTTTAGTGTGGACTTTTATTATTACAAGTCCAAGGCACACCTTTGCAATAAATCATTCTTTAATCAGCATCTTTATATTGCTGACCTGCTGGCAGAGGTGGAGTTCTCATGATGCAGATTGCAACAAATTTATGAGAAATAAGCTTTTGTTTGCTCCCATTTTCCATGAATTGACATCAACTATATGCAAGACAAAAGTGTTCCATTCATATTTTTGTTGAGTATACATTACCAGAACCCCCCACCTTTAGTAAAGGTGATACCATCTTAAGGTAATCATGTCCAAGTATCCTCAAAGCAGCTACCCACTCTGCCTTAGCAGTCAATGAAGAGATGACAAATCTAAGCAGCTCAAAATCAAAAATATCTCCATAATGGATAATCAACACTACAGATGAGAGGATGAATACGAGCGATTGATTTTAGTTGAGTTGACATATCCCATTTATTAAGGGCTGCAGATTTAAAATAAATACAGTGTGGGAAAGCAGAAAAAGTCATATTGAGTTCTGGTGTACCAACATGGACATCAATCATGGCAAAAATGCATGTCCCAGTAATTTTAATCAAAAAATAAAATACATAAACATGTTGTTATACATGTTAACATGAGGCAAGAATATATTACAATACCAAATTTCTACTTTAATAGATTCAGCATCCCCAACATATCATTTCACTACCGGTCAGGTAGTGTAAGCTTTGACTACATCTCTTTAAACCAATAAGACAGATATTGTCCACACTCACATCGTCACTTTAGCATGTGACCTGGACACTGTACTACATACTGTGTAACCACATCACTACTGTGTGAACATGTTACTGTACACCAAGACACCATCGATGTGTGCAAAGGAGCAAATCCAACTTCTCTTCATGCATAATTCAGACAGCAACAACAGCCAACACACCTAGCTGCCTTTTCACCAAAGACCCAAACCTACAAATAGGAACTAAACTATTACAGTATTTCAACTCACAATAAGTAAATTGAATGAAAATACAGGTAATTGTTTTTAGGAGTAAATATAAACAAAAAAAATTAAGTCTTTGAAGGAAGAAATCTTTAATAATGCACTGCTAACAGTTGATGGAAGCCAGCTGGTTTTGAATGCCTTTTTACTGAACCTTACAGCACTGACCATATTTTCTCTCCACTCTCATCCTGTTACTTCTGTTCAATAAAGGGGGGGGGGGGAAATTGGTCCCTATCCTCAATCAAAGACCTTGAAATATGAAACAATACTATGTCCTAAGTACATGCCTGTACCTTGGAGTGTTTAGTAGGAAGCAACTAGACTTCTTATCTTGTTTGAAGACATTTCGCCTCTCATCCGAAAGGCTTCTTCAGGTCTGAGGGTCAGTGTGGGGAAACCCAGGTATTTAACCCAGAGTGGGTGGAGGCAATCACAAAAAATGGGGACGTGGTTGAAAGCACCCAGCCTGGGGGAGCGATCATCTGGCTAGGCATCATGTGAGTCGTTAAGGTCACATGAGCCCAGGTGTGAATCACTCGAGTGTTTGCCCCTCACCCCTGGTTTCGTGTGACACCTTGGGATCACATGGCCCCAGGTGTGTATGAGGGTTAAACTGCCTGGGGAGGGCTCCCAAGACAGCATTGTAGATTGCAGACAAGTGGTGTCTTAGTTCCACCACCTCTGTTTGGAGAAGGTTAATCCAAGTGGACATAGATGGTCTCTTTTACTCCTCTTTCAAAGACTGGGACTGGTCCACCCCAAGAATAAAACACCTAGGCATAAGATCAGCAATGTTGTGTATGCAGTTCAATGCACAGAGGAGTGCTCTGACCTTTATATAGGTGAAACCAAACAGCCCCTCCACAGATGCATGGCACAACACAGGAGCGCCACCTCATCGGGACAGGACTCAGCTGTACATCTGCATCTTAAGGAGAAAGGTCACTCCTTTGAGGACTCCAATGTCTGGACAGAGAAGACAGATGGCTTGAAAGAGTAAAAGAGGCCATCTATGTCCACTTTGAGAAACCTTCTCTAAACAGATGTGGTGGACTAAGACACCACTTGTCTGCAACCTACAATGCTGTCTTGGGAGCCCTCCCCAGGCGGTTTAACCCTCATACACACCTGGGGCCATGTGATCCGAAGGTGTCACACAAAACCAGGGGTGAGGGGCAAAAACTCTTGAGTGATTCTCACATGATGCCTAGCCAGATGATCGCCCCCCAGGCTGGGGGCTTTCAACCACGTCCTCATTTTGGGTGATTGTCTCCACCCAATCTGAGTTAAATACTGGGATTTCCTGCACTGACCCTCAGAACTGAAGAAGCCTTTCGGATGACAGGCGAAATGTCTTCAAACAAGATAAGAAATCCAGTTGCTTCCTACTAAACACTCCAAGATTAAGATGACCTGGATGACTGAGAACCTTCACGGACATACATGCCTGTACGTTCGCTGTGCTAAAATGGCCAGACTATCCAGTTCTACATCTTCACAAAAGCAATCCATTTTTTCAAACCATTTTCTTTAAAATCTAGGTTTCTGCAGGTGGTGATATCAAGTTTCAAATCAGTGGAAACATGTGACAAGCCAGGATCTACAGCAGCAGCTCACAATGCACCTGGCCACCGGCATACCTCCAGTAGATGTAGAGTCTCAGTGATGAACCTGATTATCTGGAAAGAGGCTTGCCTTAGATCAGCCACCACTGACACCAAGCTATCCTTCTCCAGCATTTTACTGTGAAGAGAACAGAACGACCATTAGTGCATCTCATACTTCCACTTACACACATATTAACAAAGTAAGAATTCTCATACTTGTGCAGAAACTGAAAGTAATTGATAAAGTCCACCACTTCTGCTTTGCTAAGTTCTGAGGAGAGTTTGGCTTGGCCGTCCACTGGGAACACAATCAAAGGGCAGCCATGTTGATCAAAAGCACCTGTGCAGACCAATAAGAAAAATGTCAGACGTACCAAAAAAAAAAAAAAAAAAAGAAATCCAGCGACATATTCATCTCATGGACTCACTGCAAGCCTCAGATCACAAAACTTCATGCAAATTTAAGAAAATAATAAAACAGATTTTAAATTATATTTTCAAGGACCAGTTGCATTTTTAAATTACTAGACAAATGCTTTCAGCAACAGCGCTGTTCTCTGGGAGGTTTTCAAATATAATTATTTCAGTTTTAATCAGGGAGGACCCAAAGAGAAATGGGCCTTAAATGAGCACATGTATGTGATTCAATAAATTTCAGTGTCAGGTTTGTTTAAGTCACTTTATCACCACATGTCACATGAATACATTGATTCCGACTCAGTGACACCAGTTTTAAACAGAACCCATTCTTTGAGAACACACTCAATGAGTCCAGAAAAAGCAGTGAAGTGTGGATGGTCACTACCGGGGAAAAGCACAGCTCCAGAGCGGAGCACATGATCGGCAGGCAGCGGCAGGAAGGGGACAGACTCCGGAACCGACTCCTGGACGTCTGAAAAGGTTAAGCGAAAGTGATTGTTTACATTGAATACACCTAAAGAATTTCTAACACTGTTGAAGGACCACTGGGGAAACCGGTCCAGTACGTTTCTTCCACCTTTAAAAAGTATTCTGTCAAGCAGCAGCATTCAGAATCATAAACTGGTGAACGACATTAGTCATTTCTCTGTGAAGTGATTTGTAACGCATTGAAGAATTGTGGATGCTACGCTTGTCTTTAAGTTACCTGTTGCATATCGGCTCATCTCAAATCCTTACTGGCGACTGACTTCACAACTGTTCTTCTTCCGTATACTATCGACTCAGACAGTCAGGTCGCTGTGCATCCAGAGAATAACATGAAACCGGTCTCCCGCAGTGCAGAAAAACAGGATCTGACGACTATTGCTCCTGCATCATGTTGCGTCCATACGATTCCTTTCGGTGCTGCCAGCTGGATGTTAATGAGCTCATTTATAGAACTTGTGAGGGCGGAGAAAACCAAGAGGAGGGCGGAGACTATCTCAGCATCTTTGGGCGACCCTGGACAAGTTGCCAGTTCATTTGAACATTTAATAGCCATCCAGATATGTGGCACGCCTGTCTATGGCAAGTCCCTCCTCCTACTTTCCATCATTTCTGACATAATTACAGATATCTGTAACATAATATCGCCCAGTCAAAACTTTAGTCAAAGATATCTGTAACGTCATTTTGACTAGGTAGTATTAAAGTTAGTGATATCTACTATTTTAGATTTATCTAACCAAAATGTTTTTGAGGATATCTATAACGTACTAACAAATATCTGCAATTTTATTTTGGACATCTACAATTCCAGTTGGAGATATCCAGTGAGGGCCATCTCAAAGTAGTGCTTATGCACTAACTTGCTGTCTATACAGACCACATATTCTGGAGGACTGGGAGGCTGTAGGGTCTTCTTTGGGCTTTTCTTCACCAAAGGAGTGGCTGTCTGGGGGCAAACTGGAAGCGTTTTCCGAGGTGAAGACAGAGTTCCTGTTTCAGCAGGGCCAGCTTTGGTTGGTAAGGTGCAATTCTCATCCTAGAAAAGCAGATTAGAAAATATTTTAATAGCACCAAAAGCTCTCCCAATTAGATATATGTCCTGTGCTGGATGTTTTCTGTACAAAGTCAGTTATCTCTGGGTTAAAAAGGTCCCAAACTCTCTTCCCCTGGCCCTGGAAAAAGGTCTCTCAAATTATCATGACAAAGAGTGTTGACAAAGGTCTCATCAATGGTGGCACATAAAGACAGCCCAATTATTACTAAACTTGTTTATATGTGTCTTGAATTCATTAGTTTTTATGTTTATTGCCGTTATAGCACTTGTCTGTCTTTAGACTGATAAAAAACACAGTTCATATTTTCACCTATGACGTTGCTGTAGCTAATTTTGCCCAGGCAACAGAGTCAGAGTTGATGGATTTTGATCAACTGGTTGATTACACATCATATTATCCACTTAGTTTAAAAAACTAAAATATTGGATGAGGTTAGGAAAGAGGGTGATAAGTTTGTAATGTGACATTACTTAATGCTTGCAAATAACTGTAAATAAAACTTGTTTATGTTGACACACCAGAATAAGAACAATAGTGTTATTAAGCATAGGTGTTTCTGAGTGGCATTAAAACAAGTTGTCACAGCTTAAAAAAAAGGGTCCTAAAAGACATAATGTGGCCTAAAATATATAAGACGGTAATTTATCTTAATATACATGTCTTGGTTAGATCAGGAGTATTTACAGTGCACATGGCCTAATTTTCAGCCACAATCCTCCTTCAACAGAGTGACTTCAGAGAGGTCATGGAGAAGGGTTATAGGCATCTGACGCCAGAGCAGCCTGCAGGCTTAAGGTATGCTGGGCACGTCATCTTTATCCATGCAGAGTATGTTATCAAGGACACTCAGGGTAAAGTGGTGGAACTGGAGTTGAGCTGCTGAAGTTCTGAGACCACAGACAAACACAGACAAGACCTTCATCCACTGGGTCAGCCAGCCATTGGTGTGTGAAGTGTGCCTTTATGAAAGACTGTTCCCACACAAAAATCCTGAGGATCCATTTGCCCAAGTGTCCAATGGCTAACTGAGTGACATCAATCCCAATTCCTGTATACAATCAGCAAAGGGAACAACTTTGAACAAATTTCAATTTGACACGGTTAGCTACTTTTCTGTGAACCCCAACAGCACTGATGCCAAGCTTGTCTACAACATTCACTATCAAATATGACCAAGGGAAGATCTGTGAGGTTGAGCTGGCTGGGTGCTGCAATAACAGATTGACCAATCATTTCAGACTTTGGCCTTTATCTGGCATGGGGGTGTGTGTGGCCAAGTGGGAGGGATCCAGAGCCATGAATGACAGCAAAAACTGGAGGCCTCTTAAGAGAAGCAAGAAGAACACATTTGCTCTTAATACAAAGATCTTTTAAAGAATGAGCCCTTAGAACCACCAAATTATGTACCCAAGCCCACTGAACCATCAGCCCTGTTTAATGTGTCACATCCCAGACTCAGCGAGGTCAGGCAGGTTCTGCGAAGAAGATCTGCATTAGCAGGGTGGCAAAGGGCAGTGGCAGTCTGAGTTGAGATGTGATCATTATTATCAATATTCCACACTTATATTGAATGATATCTGCCTTCATGGACTCTGTGAAACAACCTTAAACTGGCTTTTAAAAGAGAGAATGCAGAGATCAGAAGAGAGCAATTTAGTACTTGTGGTGGATCACCCAAAAAAACTGATGAATTGAGTGACTTGAAGTCTGGACTAACACCAGCAACCTCTGGATGGTATACCGGGTAATGATCATCTGGACAGTTTTCAGATGAAGAACTGAGCACAAATGGTAAATGTACAGACTCAATAGATAATAAGTAAATTGGTTACTTCCTTTAGTAAAAATATTGCACTGTGTATGTCTTATTCCTCTTTTATCCTCAGGACCATATGAAAGAGAAGTGTTCAGAGAACACAAAAAGATGACTATGTATGAAAAGTTAGCCAGAAGATTTAATGAGCATAAAATAAAACATATGAGGGGAAAACATGATATGAAAATAAGAATACTACGGGTTTAATTAGATATGAAGCTGGATGAGTAAGCTATGATCCAAGAAAATAATAATACAGTATTAAGATAATTGTGATTACCCGCCATGATGAATAATACATCTAAAAAGTAAATATATACATGGTCTGGTGTTATTCGAAGTCAGCCTTTGCCAACTCTTCTCCCAGTTCTGCATACGGCTTCGTTTTGTGGGTGCTGCATTCAAGTTTCTTCTGAAACTTGAAAACTCAAGGATGTCAAAATCGCAACCAAACAGTTTGTTTCCTCCGCAATCACTGAACAACTATTTGCTTTGTAGATATGGTTTCCATCCTTCTTTGTTTGTCTCTTATCTTCTAGTTTTTGGCGGGCGGCAACTAACACTTGTTAATCTCTCCTTCCTGATAATAAGATATGCCAACTGAAAACATCACAGAAACATGACCAGGGACATTATGGTTTGCAAGGGAGATCCAGCTATTTTTTTGGTTCCTGTGTGAACCAACGTTTCGGGTTCAGAACATAAAAAGTTCTTAGTGTGAATGCTCTGGCCAGTTCAAAAGTAGGTGCGGGAACTGGAACCAACACAGAGCTATGTCCATGTGAAAGCACTATCATTGTATCATTTTGCTGCACTCTATGTACAGAACAAACACGAAAGCAAAAGGAACCCATGATGAATATATTCCATTTTTAAATGAATCTCATTCAGCTGAAGTGCAGCAATGTGGAAGCAGCTATGTGTGCAAGTCTTCATTGGTCACTGCTTGCCTCAGCCAAGGGCACATCTGCTTGATCCTGATCTACCATTGGAAGATCAGGACAACATTGCTGCTTCAGGTAGTTGTGCAACACAGCCGTAGCAATGGTCACCTTGCAGCATCTTCTTGGCTTGAAACGAAGTTTATTGCGTAAACAAAGGAATAGATTTTTATCCTATTCCAAACATTTGCTCCACCAGCCCTGTAGTGCGGATATGAGCTCTATTGTATTTTTGCTGCTCAGCTGTTGTTGGATTTATGTATGGAGTAAATAAAAAGATGTATATATAGATAGATAGATAGATAGATAGATAGATAGATAGATAGAACTTTATTGATCCCCTGGGCAGGTTCCATCAGACAAATTAAAATTCCAGCAGCAGCACAGCACCATCTATATACATGATAAAAAGAATACAGTTATATAAAAAAGAAAACAGCTTCCAGGTATACACACAGAAACATATAAGGTGCAACTGGGATAATTAAATATGTGGAATATTGCACAAAGTTCAACCAGTCGTAAATAAATAAACAGTATGTAACAGTAATGAATGTAAGTGTATGTTTACCGTAACATATACACACAGAGGAGAGTGTATGAGTTTGAGTTAGCATTTATGTTTGTGCTCAGGCTTAATGCTCCTCCTCATCCTTCCTCCTTTTGCTACCCCTCCATGTCCCCCCAAGCGTGGAGATACAGTTTGATGGTACGGGGGACGAAGGAGTTTTTCAGTCTACTGGTCCAACTGTTGGGGAATAGCAGCTTGTTGCTGAACAGACTTCTCTGAGTGCTAATGACAGAGTGCAGAGGATGACTGGAATTATCCATAATGGCCAGCAGTCCAGAATTCTCTTCTCTGCAACTGTCACCAGAGAGTCCAGCTCCATGCCGACCACACACCCGGCCCACCTGATTAGCTTGACCAGCCTGAAGGAGTCCTTCCTAGATGTGCTGCCCCCGCAGCACTCCACAGCATAAAAGAGGATGCTAGCAACCACAGACTGGTAGAACATCCACCAGAGTTTTTTTTATACAAGTTTTGTGCTGGGCGCTAAACACATTAGAGACTCATTACCCACTTTACTTTTAACTATTAATAAACCAGTTTGATATTATCCCTAATTTACCTGTCTGCATGCTGTTTTGGGTCAGCATAACTCCCAAGTAGATTTTATGTGATTTTATCTGATTTCAACTTTATTTATATTTTTAGTCACTCTTCAACTGTGACAAATGTTCCTAAATGTAAAATTTTGAAGATTTTGAATATCCAACCATCTACAGTACATGACATCATCCAAAGACTCAGAGAATCTGGAGAAATCTCTGCGTGCAAAGGACAAAGCTGAAGGTCAATATTTGATGCTCATGATCTTCAGGCCCCAAGGTGGCACTGCATTAAAAACAGACATGATTCTGTACTGGAAATCACTGCATGGGCTCAGGAACACCAGAAATCATTCTGTGAACACAGTTCGCCATGCAATTGCAAGTCAAAGCTGTATCATGCAAAGAAGAAGCCATATGTGAACACAATTCCGAAAAGCCACCATCTTCTCTGGGCCAAAATTCGTTTAAAATGGACTGGGGCAAAATGGAAATCTATCCTGTGGTCAAATGAATCAAAATTTGAAATTCTTTTTGGAAATCATGGACGCCTTGTCATGCCGACTAAAGAGGAGAGGGACCATCTGCTTGTTATCAGTGCACAGTTCAAAAGACTGCCTACCTGATGGTATGGAGTTGCATAAGTGCCTATGGCATGGGCAGCTAACACATTTAGAGAGGCGCTATCAATATATATCCTGAAAAGTATATAGAGGTTTTAGAAACACATATTCTTGCATCCATACAATGTCTCTTTCAGGGAAGGCCTTGCATATTATAATAAGAAAATTCCAAATCACATACTGTATCCATCACAACAGCATGGCTCCGCAGGGGACAACTGCGGGAACTGAACTGGTCTGCCTACAGTTCAGTTCACCAATACAAATTTTTGGTGCATCATGAACCAAAAAATCTGGCAAAGAGGACCGTTCAGCAGTTACAATCCTACATCAGACAAGAATGTGACAACAATCCTCTCCCAAAACTCAAGCAAATGGTCTCCTCACTTCCCAGACGTTTACAGACTGTTGTTAAAAAACGGGATGATACACAATGGTAAACATGGCCCTGTCCTAACATTTTTGAGAAGCGTTGCTGCCATGAAAGTCAAAATTACATTTTTTTTCCTTAAATGGTATATTTTCTTTAAACATTTGACATGTTTCCTGTGTTCAATTGTGAATACAATATGTGTGAAAGTTGCATTATAATATTTTGTTTTTATTTACATTTTACAAAGCATACCAACTTTTTGGGAATTTGGGTTGTACAAAACCATTACTACACAATAAAAATGTTGCCAAAACATCAACATAGATAATCATTTGAGCGGTATAATAGGTAATGCTACTTTACTGAAAGCTCTGTACCGCGCCACAACCGAAAAACATAAAGATATTCTCATTCACAGCTCTTCAGACCTTATCCATTTTTTGAGATTGCTTTAAATCTTTTGAAATGGAACATTCCCTTGTGCTCTTCTCAATTAAAAAAAAAATTATCAGACTGCTGGCAGAAATACAAAAACCAGTTTAAAACACAAGCATCAGGTTCTTAAAGAACCAGTTGGTGGTTTTCTTTTACCTCTGCTCTTCACCACCGTGCCTATTATCTGAGATACTAGCAGAGAACTCAAAGCTTGTAAGGAAATGACTACTACAAGACAGCTCGCTAAACAACAGAACCAACTCCACTACTGACCAAATTTGTTCCCTGTTAGATCTTTGTCATAACCACCGATTTCAAATACAATGAGGGCATCTACAGACAAAAGTATGGTTTTGCCCAGTGTCACCTTTTGTGGCCAACCTCTAAATGGAAAAAGTGGAAAGCAAAGCCTTGTCCACCTTCAAAGGAACAACACCAGGCCAAGAAGTAAAGGCCTTCTCAGAATATATCACCTCAGTGGACAACAACATAAAATTCGCAAGGGAGGACACCAAAGAAAACATTCTTGGACTGTGCTGTGCAGCTGAAGGGGGACAGGAGCCTCAACATTGAGATATACCTGAAAACTATACAAACAGACCGGTACATACTCTTTGATTCCCACCACTCACTGGAACACAAACTTCAAGTGATCAGAACTCTAAGTCACAGGGTTGAAAATGTTCCCTCAAATACAATAGAGAAAAAAAGCAAGAAAGCACACAAACATCAAGGGAGCACTCAAAACCTGTGGCTATCCTAACTGGACCTTCATTAAATCAACAAAGAGACCAACAAATCACACTTGAACACCTGACGAAGGAAGGAACAACAAGCAGAGTAACATTGTTGTCCCATATGTGGCTGGAATGTCAAAGAAACAAAAGGATTTTCTCTAAAGACAACATCACAGTACACTTCAAACCCTGCAACTCCCTCAGACAAAGACTGATTCATTGGAAGGCAGATTACCTGAACACAAGCCGAGCAATTTTATGTATGCTGTACAATGCAGTGAGGAGTGTTCAGACCTGTACACTGGGGAGACTAAACAATCGATCTAGAGGCACATGAGACAACACAGGAGACTCAGGACAAGATTCAGCTCTGCATTTATATCTTAAGGACAAGGGACACTCATTTGAAGACAACAATGTAGACATTCTTGACAGAGAAGACAGATGGTTTGAGAGAGGAGTGAAGGAAGTCATCTATGTCTAAATTGAAAGACCTTCTTTAAACAGGGGTGGTGGCCACCTACAATGCAGTCCTGACATCCTTTCCCACGCGTTACACCTGGAATCATTTGACCAGAACAACTAACAGGAATGTGAGGGGGTCATTAATGAGTCACACCTCAAAAACAACTCATTATCACACCTTACTTGTGACCCCGACATGTATACACAGCGAGGGTCAATGACTCAGGTGACCACCTCCAAGGTGTAATGACCCTACTAGAAGGTAAATACTGGAGAGTCACCCTAACCCTAACCGCTTTAGAACTGAAGCAGCCTTTTGGATGAGAGGTGAAACATCTTCAAAACCTAAAAGAGAAGTCCAGATGCCTTCAACTAAAAGGCACTTAAGACCACCTCGACCTGGATAACTGAGAAACTACACAAACAACACCACCTTGTTCTTGTGTACTTTCTAACAGTTAATAAATATGTTTTCTTCTACCCATATTTCCAGAAGGCATTTTTGTTCTTCGTAGCTCCATGTTTGTCCCCCACCGCTCATTTTGTTTGCCACAACTGTTTGCTAACTTCTCCTTTAGCTGCCAAAACAGGAAATCGTGTAGATAGTATGCTTACAGTGATGGGGTAGATGAGCTTCACACCAGTGATGATTCACTGTTCACTTGCAATGGGTCCGAGACCACCTCTTTCAAGCAGATCAGAGTCCAGTTGTTTGGTTCACACCAGAGGTCTCAGACAGCCAACCCAATTGACCCAATTGAACCACACCAGGGGAATAAACTCTCCAGGGTTCAGTTCAACCTGAACTAATCAAGGCTGGTGTGAAAGTGACCTTAAATGAGCCAAGGACAATAATATCAGTTTTATCTGAATTGAACAGCCAAAAATCAGGCCATCACATTTTAATATATTTAAGACATGCTTGAAATGTACCTAGTATGTTGGTTTCGTTAGGTTTGAAGAATAAATATTCTTGTCATCTGTGTAATATCATGTTTTCTGATAATGTTACCTTGACAAAGCATATATAAAATGAAAAGAATTGCCCCTAATACTGATCCTTGTGGAACTCTATAGCTAACTTTAGTGTACATAGAAGCGTCATTGTTAAAATGTACAAATTGAGTTCTGTCAGATAAGTAAGATTTAAACCAAGTTAATACCACTCCCTTATGTCAAATAAGTTGTCTAATTCTCTATTAAGATCTGATGGACGATAGTGTCAAACGCTGCACTAAGATCCAACAGAACAAGTACAGATGTAAGTCCCTAATCTGATGCAATTAAAAGGCCTTTTTTAACTTTGATAAGTCCGGACTCTGTTCTATGACATTTTCGAAAACCTGACTGGAAAACTTCAAATAAGTTCTTAGTCCGTAGAAAATCACATAACTGAATTGCTACCACTTTCTCTCGGATTTTAGACATAATCGGAAGGTTAGATATTGTTCTGTAGTTTGCCAGTGTTGGCTTTTTAAGAAAAGGCTTGATTAGAGCTACTTTGAAGGACTCTGGTACATAGCCTGTTATCATGGATGAACTAATCATATCTAAAAGGAAAGTGCTAATTAGGTGTAGTGTGTCTTTAAGTGGTTTAGTAGGAATTAGGTCTAGAAAATGTGTAGCTGGTCCCAAAAAATAGTTGTTGAGATTAGTTGCTCAAGGTCAATTGGTGTAAAACTTTTCAGGTAACTATCTGATGTCCTAGCTGACTCCAAGATTTCTGTGTTCAGAGAAAGTTCTGTACCAGTTGACGATAGTCCTTTTTGGAATTTTCTCTCTAATAACATACATTTTTGTATTTAAAAAGTTCATAAAATCATTACTGGTTCTCTGTGTCAGCCTGGCTACAGTGCTGAACACAAACATGGGATTGTTCTTGTTCTCTATTAATGTTGAATAGCAGGCTGCTTTAGCAGTGTGAAGGGCTTTCCTGTATGTTTTAAGGCTATCCTACCACAGTTATCGTGACTCATTTAATTTGATGTAGCACTATATCCTCTCTAGTCTGTTAGTTTCTTGTTTCAGTTTGCGAGTTTGAAGACTGTACCATGGTGCTAAATTAATACGCTCAACAATCTTCTTTTTTAGAGGAGCAATGGAGTGTAGAGTTGTTTGTAATGAATCTGAGATTCTGTTAACAAAGTGGTCAGGAGGAAGGACTGGGCTTTTAACCAAAGGATCCTCTCCTCTAGAAGGACAAGGCACTGGATCCAGAGCTAATGGAAGCAATTTTACAAACTTAGTTACAGTATCATCTGATAGAGATCTTGAGTGGAAATGTTTGCCTGTATTTATGTGTTAAAGGTTCAAGTGTTATTAAGTAATGGTCAGATAAAAAAGGATTATGTGGAAAAACTGTTAAGTGATCGATATGATCCTATACGTCAGTACAAGGTCCAGAATATGATAAAGACAGTGAATAGATTTATGTACACACTGACAGAAGCCAATTGAATCTAAAAGTGAAATAAATGTAGAACCAAGGCTATCATTTTCAATATCCACATGGATATTTAAATCACCTTAAATCATTACTTTGTCTGTTTTAATAACTAAACTTGAGAGAAACTCTGAAAGTTCACACATAAATTTGGAGTATGGGCCAGGGGTAAACTATAAAAAATAGTATTGATTATACTTTTTTCCAGGCTGGATGAGACAGACTAAGAATCACACTAGAGCAGAATTATAAATAGCAGCAACTCCACCACCTCTGCCAGTATCTCGAGGGATGTGCATGTTGGTATGACTGGGAGGAATGGATTCATTCAAACTAACATATTCATCGTGAGAGTGCCAGGTTTCTGTAAGACAATATAGATCAATATGTTGATCTGATATCAGCTCATTTACCAGCAGAGCTTTGGATGATAGAGATCTGAATTTCAGGAGTCCACATTTCATTTTCCTGTTATTTGTTACTAGTGCATTGGTTGTGTTTATTTTTACTAAGTTTTTATGTGATAATCCACCTTTACATAAAACTTAACCAATTTGGGGGGTCGGGGAACAGACAGAGCCTCAATGGGAGTATTGGCAGGAAACCAACCTAATGGAAGCACAGAGAAGCATGTAGGACTGCGACTTTGTCTCCTGGCCTAAACTCTGGGTTGTCAGGGTTTTGGGACTAAAATAAATTTTACTGACCTTGATGATGCAGGGATAGAAAGACAAGTGTTGAGTGACTCTGACTTTGCAGCAGAACACGACAGGTGACAAGACTGGTGAGCCCGACCCGCAAGACATAACACGGGTGTCTTCTCAGGGTGTTCATGTACCCGATAGTAGATTTTGACAATATGAGGTTTTAAAAAGCATCTGAGCAAGTTTGTAGGGGTGAGGTTGCGAAAGCATCTCATACATTTGATGAACACATTTCCCTCCCTTGAAAGGTGCCTAGACACACCACCAACAGGTTGGTCAAAATTGTCCAATACTCTGTCAGAACTGAATATCCCATTATCTTCTTTGAATAATCCACAAGCTTGTGATTGGTAATGTCTCCTCAAGATGGATGCAAACAGCATTTGATTTACCAGCTCTGAAAAACCTTAAGACACACCACACAAAACAGAGCGAGAAGAACAAACATATACTATCCCCGTGCTGAAGTGTGAAGGAGAACAAGATGGAGAGGGGGACTTGAGAGATGGTGAATTAGAGACTAGATTAAGTAGCATTAGAGAGCAGAGGAACAGAAAACAAATAACTCTGTCTTTACTGAATAGTCATCATAAATTCATAAATAATAATCATTATGAATAATATACAACATTTATATTTTTTTGTGCTTCACCAATAAAGTGTTTATTAATCCTATTTTTGTGTACAGCCTTTTTTCTACCTTTTAAAAACACACAAGGGTAAATAGTAGCATTTAAATAATAGTACACAGAATATAAAAGGTAACAAAACACAAGAGTAACAATAATATAAAATATATGACTTGAGGGTAAGGTTATTTTTTGTAGCATGTGATCTTTACTTAGCTATAAAGAGCAGCTTCCCTGTTTTGGAATGACATTGTAGAGTTGTATGCCATAAAGTAATTTTTCATCTCATTATCATACAAAGATAATCTGCAGGCCCAATGGCAGAGATAATAGATGCAGTGTTGACCGCAAAAGCTTAACAGAATGTCTTGCAATTGACAATCGTGCTACTCAGAGCCAGCCTTCCCTATTAGCAAAATAAGTGGCTGCTTAGGGCCCCCCCAACGTCATGGAGCATATGCTGAATTGACTGATCAGCTGAAGTCTGCTCTGAGTTGGATGTGACAACAATGAATGTGATGTATGCACGTAACATGCCCGAGGACGGGGCCCCGCTCCTAGTCAATAAGTGAACTGGTCACTTTTTTCCTTCACAGAAAAAAGGGAAAAAAAGAAAGTGAAGCAGGTTAATAAGGACGAGATACTGTAAAATTCTGCAGTATTTACAAAATGATGGATGTTTAGTGAAAAAACAATGCTATTTTTTAAACTAAACTTTAAATGTCACAATTTCAAATGGTGTGTGTGCTAGAGTGCAAGGGGTTCCATCACCACCTACAATCTGTAGGCATTAACAGTGACAAAAAAAGACTTCATCGTATGCATACAACAAGAATTTAATTTTTTACTCTTAATCAGATCAGCAAATTTACTTTGACTTAACTCCATTATTTGACCCATTTTGATATTTGAAAGCAACAAAAAAAAACCTTAATAACATTGTTTTAGCTTGAAATTTCATGATTTTTTTTCCTAAATATGTATTGTTTTTAGCAGTGTTTGATTAAAATTTGCAGACCGGTTTCTTGTTTCATTGCATGACTAGCAGGATTGTTTATGAGATGCTCGTTCCATATAAAATAAGGGCATGTGGTTTGGTCACAGTGGTAAAAATGGTTATATCGAAAGTTGCCACTCAATAAAGATGTTACGTGATTCACGTTTAATAAAATTCATAGAAATAATTATGACTGTTCAAGTTCTCCTGTTTTAATGACATGAGGTCATAATTGTGAATCTATTTTCTATACAACTGAATACTGTAACCTAAGGAAAACACACTGCTCTCTTTAACATTCATAGAGGATTATTCACCCATTTATTAATGACTGATAAGATATCTATGGATGCACTACATCTGTGGCTCGAATGTTACTAAAATTGTAAAGGATCAAAAATCACCTTTTTCATGCTGTGAAGTATAAACTATTACCTTATTGTGTTTTTGTATTAGAGATAATAACATTTCAAATTTTTTCAAAACTAAGCATTCAGACAAAGGGCATTGTTGTTGTCATGTGGATTGAGATAAATCACAGACTGTACCTGTTGTTCAAATTCTGATGGTCAATACTCAGGGGTATATCTTTAAAATGTCTCCCTGTGGCCAGGGACACGTACAATTCTCTGTAAAATTAATTTTCAGTTGTTAAATTTTGGCTGGAAAACCTTAGCAGGTATCTGCCTGCTGACCTGAAAGAGAGATATTCTACATCACTGTGAATAAAAATGTAGGGTGACAGGTCTCTTCTCCCGATGAAAGCTTTGTGGTTCACCATACCCAGGCACATGTGAAGCAAAAAGCTTTAATGGCGCAGGTCAGTTTGATTCTCAATTCAACAGCGTTCAACAAAACTCTCTCATAGAAAGATATGTCCCTGTGAGGAGGGCCGAGAAGGTGTACTTTTCTGGAATAGGCTGTGAAACTGGCTTTCTTATTTTGCCCTTTATTAAGATATTTAACTGTCACTATAGTGTCCATAACTCCAGAAGCATCTTTCTTAAAAAGGTCGCTGCTGAATTGACTCTTGAGCGTATCCTCTTAAAAATTTAAGTCGTTTTTGAGTCTCAATCATGATGCAGTAGGGATGTGTGGCATTTGAAAGTGAGATCAATCTATCCCCCAAAATACCATTGCAGTGACTGAAAATTGGATTCAAAGGATAATTGATGAGGCCCACTGCTGCATCACTGGCCAGGAGAGTACCATTTGCGTTGGTGATTTTCACAAGGAGATACAGTAAGGTGTCATTCAAATCCAGATACGTATCACCATCTCCACGGATAAAATGAAATGTCGCCATAGGTTCCTTCAATATCAATTGTTCTCAATAGCGGCACATAAGGAGGCCAGTCATCTGCAGACGTACTATGTCTCTATAACAGTCCATATGATAAAACCCTGCCATTAAAGCCACAGGATAGGGGAGCCATCTTTTGGTCAAATTCGAAACATTCTCCCACCATATTAGCCATGGGCAGGTCAAAATGTACATGAGTTGGGCCTCCTGCCCAGAAATCAAATCTCTTCTGAATGTTGCTATAGAGAATATAAATATCAGAATTAGTTTCTCAAAAAGCAAAACTAAACTAAACAAACAAAAACCCTCCAGCTCTGACCTGATCAGAAGTATGTGTCTATAATAGCCACCTCTAAAACCTTGATAACTCTCTGCTTCTGGACCAATCAAAGGAGGCCACATCTTGAGGTAGGTTATACCAGCTGTCAAAGCACCCTCCCACAGCCCTTCTAAATAAATATATTGCGCTAAATCCATGCAATAACTGGAACCCTTATTGTCTTTGAAAATGTCTCCTTCATCAAGGAATGATGGTGACCGCAAGAGTGGAGCCTGAAGTAATGAACCTTAGATGGGTTCTCCATCATAATCTTCCAGTCTGTGTAAGCAGGAGGGCTGCAAGGAATGCAATTGGACACTAAATATATCATCTGTAAAACTTTGTCCATATTTCTTAACCAATACTACTTTCAACTTTGATATCCTGACTAGGTCTTCTTAAAATTCATGTTTGATTTACCCTTCTGACGGGCGGTGGATGTGACAGTGCAAGTATTGAAACACTTGAAAGGCATCCTCTGAGGTCACCTGCATAGGCATCATTTTATACTGCTGTGATAGCTGTGATTATAGCTTTCAACCAAGTCATGTAAGACATCAAGGTCACACAGGGTGTTGTTTTTTGTAAAATATCTCCATATTCTACTTTTTAATGTACGATTAAATCTTTTAATCACAGAGGCATTGAGGTCAATGGTCTCAAGAGCCTCTTCATGAAAAGGAAAAAAGTGAGCAGCTGACAGGTTCCAACTACATCTTTCACTGATTCTTTTAAAATTTCTTTAGCGCTATCAAAGCAGATAATTGACAAAGCAGATTTGCTCATAGACTAAGTGTGGTGTACCATCACTCCCCAATATGTAGGAAAAGAATGAGTTCAGACTTTTTTTCCCAAACAAGTTTCCCAGTCTCTTAATCTCTCTGATGTAAGTCTCAGTGTTTCTATCTTTGAAACTGTTCTCAATAGCCTGACTCATATATTCATCATTAACTGATGAATATATGGCTCTTGATGTTGATCAACAAGTTTTCCCCAGTAACTCCCCTTTTCTTTGTTTTTGTAAAAAAAAAAAATTTAAATTGCTTTTAAATTTTAATGTATTGTCAAATATGATGATTTATGCAAATGTTGCCGATTTAATTACCACCTCTGCCTCCACAGCCAAATGTAAGTTGTTTTGCTTGTACTTTATTCGGACGGTCACTGTTGGAACTATGACAACATTTTTATTTTTTTTAATGCCTATTGTTGTGTAATTGTAGTTCATATTCGTGGCGGAAATTAGCTTCGAAACATTTTATTTTGTAAATTGGAACCGGAAATAAGTTTGTGCGCTGCTGCACTTGACAGAGGCGTGACCTAACCACGAGAATGTAGTAACGGTATATAATTGAGCGTTATCCGACGAACAGTTATACTTCTTGATAAGATGTTCACATAAATGTAAATTGAACTGGCGTTTAAACATTTCCGTATTTGGGACATTTGTTATTTAAAGTCGTCAGGGGGATATTAGCTAGTTATTACAGCGAAATTACATGAAGCTAACGTGCTAGCATTTGAGCGAGATATTTTGTGAGTCAGGATGTTTTCCTTGAAGAGGCTCAGATCATCACCTTCGCATCCTGAGCTTCACCTCAGTCAGTCATGGTCGGTGTAGCATCTGAAAGTAACTTACTCTAACTCCTGCTAACCAAGAGCTGCGTTGTGCAAAGACATGAAAACGCTGTTCGGGAGGAACAGCATCCTCGGGCTTGCGGTTGGAGCTACAGCCAGCTTGGGCTTGATTGCCTTCGTCATTTACAGAGAGCTCAGACGGAGAAGATACCAGAGAATGATGGTCGAGGCACGGCCAGACCCCCAGCCTTCTCTGTGTCTGCTGGGGAAGACGCATGACACACAGGGTGGGTATTCTCGGCTCGGCATCACCGCCACTAAAAATGCGTGTGAGAGCGAAAGAGACTGAAAGAGAGTGAAAGTGAAAGAGGGAGAGACCGATTGTGTGTGAGAGTCGAGTGCTTATACCTTCTCAGAGTTGCTACTTTTTCATGGGTGTAAAAAAATATGTTCATCAATACGGTGTGTAAAATTAGATGTATTGATTGACTTCATTGAATGTATGTAGAGGGACTATATAGATTGATTAACATCATCACACAGGATTTTTTTTTGTTTTGAAGTATGCATCTAAGTGTGAAAATGTTCTCGGACACCATCTAGGCTTGGGTTAGCCAAGGAGACATTGATCTCCTCGGTACATTGCAAAGTTCTGCTGCAACAGGCTTGGTCCTGGCATTCATGGGGTTGCCACTTGACACAAAGCATGTGTCCCAAACACCCTTTGAGACTAACCATATCCCCCATATATTAACTGCACACCCGGATTACAGTGGGTCCCCCAACAGGACAATGAATGCTTCAACACCACAAAAACTGTTCAGGAACTGCCAAATGAAGTAATCAAAGACTTGAAAGTGTAAACGTTGCCTCAGAATTCTAGATCTAAATCTAATTGATAAGCCATGGGATGTGCCTGAAAATTATGAATCATGGAAGTCCCAATGTGTAAAAGACAGTCACATGACCTTTGGGGCGTGTACCTGTGGTCCTGTAGTGTCTAGCACCAGAGTGTTGGTGGCTGATCTGTAGGTTACTGGTTATCTGTAGAGTAGGTTTTGTGGTATGGCAGGGTTCACTGCTCCTTTTGGAGGACCCAGAGTCAGGGTTTGCAGGTACCGCAGAGGGTATAACTGGTCTTCAAGGGTGTTTGGACTGGATGGTTTGTGTCATGTGGCATCCACATGAATGTCAGGATGATTTCAGAGCAGAACCGGCTGATGACCTGAGAATGTGCCTCTTTAGCATTTGCTGCAGTCTGGACTTGCGTGGCATTCAAGTTTAATAAAATACTTCTGCCCTTCTGAGCCAAAACACAGACAGTGCCACTCTGCCTTTGCACCCTACATTGTGGTGGAAGATGGGATTGCAAAAACAAAATATGTCTTTAGTTGTGCTTCTTTGATCATTTTTTGTCTTTAATGTAGCTTAAGAAACATCAAAGACATCACAAGCACACATGCACATCATGGGGATTTGCACAGTCCATGAATTTACCTTTGCCAAGGGAGGAGGATATGTTTTTGCCTGTTCATATATATTTTTTTATTTATTTGTGAAAAGGGTACTTCATAAACTTACAGTAGCATTTGGATGAAATTTTAAGGGGAGGTGGGAAATGCACTAAGGAACACTCAGTTGCATTTTGGTGGTAATTTGGCTTAGCGCTTGGATCCAGGAATATTTGTAAGGAATGTTATAGGATGATAGTTTTTTTTTTTTTTATATTCTTCTGATTTGATCTTCTGAGGTGCTTTACATATCTGCATTAAACACAACAAAATCATAAACAGAATGAACCTTCACCTTAACGATCCAAGTAATTTATAATTAAAGTTTACAAACAGAAATAGGACATCAAATATTATAATATCTACTAATAACCTGAAAAATTGACCCCCACCTCAAATGACCTTTGGCATTTGAATTGGTGTTTCACAGATTTCACAGTTTATTGGCCAGATATCGATAAATAACTTGACTGTGTCAACATACAAAATGTTGCCTATCATGAACATTGAAATAGGGATATAAATGATAAATGTCCTGTATTTTTATAGTGCTTTTCTAGTCATTGTTGACCACTCAAAGCGCTTTTACACTACAGGTTTTGCATTCACCCATTCACACAAACTCACTGATGGCACAGCATCAGGAACATGTTGGGGTTCAGTGTTTTGCTCAAGGACACTTCAACATGTTAACTGCAAGGTATGGGATCTGATCACTGAACGACAGCTGTACCATCTGAGCCACAGCTGCCAATCTGTATAGTCCAAAGAGACGACGTACCTGCCTACCTGCTGCTACTGCAGCAATAACCAGAGTGAAAGGGAGGATTTATGTTATTGTGTGAGAGTGACATAAAGGTTTAAGATCAGGGTGAATAATGATAAAAGCAAGTCCAAGCCCATATAACGTATGACTGTATTCTCTTCCAGAATCAGAGGCCCAGGAGCAAGCTCTGATTGCAGTGGAAGCAGTGGTGAAGGATTTGTCCCCAGAGCAGCAGCTGGAGCTCAGGAACCAGTTGGACCAGGTACTGAGCTGTGTTGCTTTGCTGCGCTCTGAGGTGGCCGAGTTGAGGGGCGGCCTTCAGGACATCGCCCTGCAGATCATCCAGGATGTCAAGTGAGTGAGAGTATGGTGAGACTGAGTAGTGTACTGTATATATCATTCACTAACAAGATACTTTCTGTTGGGGGGCAAACATAAACTCATTCATCACATTTTATATTTTCTTTTGGTTTTTACAAACTTTTTGGTGATCAGAAACAGTGTCTGATCATGTGGTTACTCAATCAAATTTCAAAAAGTTAATTAGAAAATATCCAAAGTTAAACTTGCAGTGTGGAAGCTTTATGTCCCTTTTTTGGCAGAGAGTAATTGCATGACCACTGTTGACATGCTGATTTGAAACAACTCAGTGTATCGTGGTAAATTTGTTGACGAAAACCAAATGTTCATCAATGACCTTTTCTCCATGACAAAGCTGTTGACTATCTAAACGTAGATCAGTCATAACAAAAACCATGATGAAATGCAGTTGCATGGCATGACTTTTGCACTGGGTTGGGATATGGCCATATATGTAGAGGCTAAAATGTCCAAAACAAGGTATTTTGTCTTTACAAAGAGTGGAATGCGTTTGCATTTATTACATCTTTCTGTGTCAAATTGATCATTACATATAAACTTCTAACAGAATACAGTGATTTGCAAATCATTTTCAACCTATATTCAGAGATATCATATTTAACGTCCAAATATATATTTTCACATTGTTCTCGCTGGCTCCTTTAAATATCGTGATAACTGGTGATGTCGCTGGAGTCTGGGGAAATGTTTGTAGCACGGTCTTTCACACTCAAGGTCAGTAAATCAGTAAAGTGCCGCTACATCCAAGTTTGATAATATGAGCTGTGTTATTCTCTAGAATACTGATTCTTTATTAGATATTATTAGTCATGTGAAAAAAGTCGTCTGTGGTTATTGATTCACTCTGTATTGTAATTATGACTAGTTGAAAAAGTCAGTGCTGGGGTTCATGTCCTTCGCCCTTTAATATTACTTACTGAATACTAACAAATTTCAGTAGTTTGGTCATTGACCACTGACTGTAATTATTAATTGATATTGATAAGAAAACAAGCCATTTTTTCCTCTCTCTGTAGAAGAAATTCAAAAGTTTTATTGAAACTACATCTCACATAGCTGCCAATCATTGTTGCATGTGGTTAGTGAAAAGGCTGCCGTATGTGTGGTTGTGTGATTAGTGCTTTGTAGACTTTTGGCATGCACTAACGTTTCGCCTTTACAATTACTCTCAGAGGTACTGAAGCTACCCCATTGAAATTTGAATATTGTAGGTTGCTTTGTAGATCAAGCAACATGATCCCACTTTTAGGACTTTTACGACACATAACTCCCTGGTAAGCCAGTCAAACCCACTGGGTGCAGATGTTTGCTTTTCAAACATGAGTAGCCAGAACCTTTGTGCAACAGGAGCAGGAGCTTCTCTAGAGTCAGGCAACCGTCGCTGGACTCTTCTGTCTCTCTAGAGGAAAGAAAAGCTTCCTACAACCCGAGCAATAGGGACACAGTCATTGACAACTGTCTTCAAAAGGTCGAGTGTTGGCTCCTTGATTTTCGTCTGGGTTTTTTCGTGGGAGAAACTCAAGCTTATTTGGAAGACCACCACGAGGACCATACATGTATTCATGGAGTGTCTCCCACCGGGGACACAGCATCGCTTCCAGGCACTCTGCCAGCCTTTGCGGGAAGATTACACTGTGTAGTCTGACCCTGCCTCTGCCTCTTTTGGCACTGTTGCCTTAGCCCAAAGGAAATAGGAACCTCCTAATAGTACTAACGCCACCTAAGAGCTGCGTATTTCAAGGGTGCAATGGACCAGGCCTGGAGGAGGAACATGGTTTCAAGTCCTTGTTCATACACAACCTCCATGAGAGTGTGATATTGGGGCTCAGGTATGTTGACAGCGGGGCTGTTCATACAGATCACCATTTATGTTAACAATACAAGGTGACAACTAAGTGGTTGAATTTGGCTACCAAAATTAATCAATAATTATCATAGATAAATAAAGATTATATGAATAGTTAGATCTAATTTACATTAAATTACCTTGGGGCTCCACCCTTAAAGAGGGGAAAAGATAGCCAATTTAATTAATCAATCTCATGAAATCAACTAAATTATGAATTTGGATTTATGCTTAGTAATTAACTTAATAATTACAACCAACATGGAGTTCTTAACAGTGTAGAGGTTGGCAAAATTCAGTTTTGTGCAACATTAAACAGACTGCATGTTTATCCTAAAGTTTTATTCAAGAATGAACAAGAAAGAAACACACAATGCCTAATCTAAGATGTAAACCATTGTATACATTTATATACAGGTATATGTCTGTATGTGTGTGTGTGTGCGTATAAGAGAGAATCAAAATGGCTGCTGAGGCCCATGGATATTAAACAATGGCAAAATGGCCTAAAGCTTTGTGAGTGTTAGACCACATTTTCCTTTGTTACTGGGGACACAGACTATTTGCTAGTTGAAATCATGCATGTATTAAAACAGTGTTGTGTATGTGTGAAGACATGGTGCCAGGTTAGAAAGAAGATTGTTAATGGCATTCAAGTCCCTGAGTCTGTGTCAGCCCACTAAACTTATTTTAGAGTTATGGCTAATCCGCTCATTAATAACCTGACTACAATCCCAACAATACTGTTCAACAATGCAAGACAAAATACTTTAAACAGTTTAAAATCAATTATGCATTTAGCTGTGCTGTGCTGAGTTGATGTGCACGTGCCAACTTTACCAGTCCTTAAAAGGGGAGAGATATTCTCCTGGTGGAGTGATCCTTGTTTGATGGAGAGTCCAAGTTGAAGCTCTTGCGAGGAATTTTCTTGGAGAATGCTGTTCTTGCTGTTCAGTCCTTTGCTCATTGCAGAGTTGCAGAGAACTCTCCAGTAACTCCCTCTGGTTAGCCTGAGGGCCTGGTTGCTTCTGCTGGCTAAATTTGTGCTTGTTGAATCTTCATCAGGAACTCTGTGGCTCTAGCTCCGTGGAGAGCAGGAAGAGAGGGAACTCTGTGGCTCCAGCCCTGAGGAAAGTAGGAAGAGAGTGAGAGAAAAGGAGGCAGAGAGTCTTTCTTTGTATGCCTGAGCCTTTCCCAGATGTCTGGTGACCAAAAGCAGCTCTTCATTCCATCAGTGAGGTATATAGCACCAAGTTGTAAAAAGTCGGGGCCTGGGAGGATCAATCAGTTGGGGGGCCCAACAGTGTGGTATAATGTAGCTCTGCAATGCAAGACAAAAAACCTCTCCATGAAAGATATAGGGAGGTACTCACAGATTTAGCAAATATATGCATGCCCCCAGCTAGAAGGCCTGAGGGTGAAGATAGATTTCTGGACATCCAAGCTGCTGAGGGCCCAGACTTAGCACTTGAAGGCACTGAGCTGCCTCGTGCTAAGACCGCTACTCGAAAACCACCTCAGGACCCAATGATCAACTGGCCAGGAAACAGAACATGTGGGGTGAGAACCAGGCAAGGGCAGGGTAACAGGATTTTTCCAAACCAAAGGAAAGAGCTGACTAGAATGCCAATCGAAGGGGTAAGCAGTACGAGAAAGCCCCATGTGACCCTAGAGAAGATGTGTTCATATCTGAAATGAGGGAACTGATCAAGGAATGCCTGGCAAACGCAGTGTGGCAGTGACCCACCAAAGGGGCCGAATGACAAGGCCAGCTACACCTTCCATCAACCATTAATATTTACCTTGTAGGTTTGGGAAGGGGACCCGGGGGATCCAAGGGGCCACCTCAAATTACTACTTTTTTTTTCCACTGATGCTTATTTACCAACTCACCTTGACAGCCTTGTTCTCAAGGGCAATGCCCAACATATGTACACCTGCTTGGTAGTAGGGGGGCTCGTCAGCACCTCGGATGCTTGACTCCAATTCTGAGATAAGCCTGATGAGTTTTGCTAGAGCAATGCTTTCCCTCGGCAAACGTCTTCAGACTGAGGCCTGCAATGTGAGCATCACCAGTTGGGTGGATGTTACTGTCCAAGAGACACTTGTCCACCCTATCTACATTTGTATGTTGGACACAGAACCATTACATGTTTAGGCCCAGGTTTACACACAGAAACCACTAAGTCCTGAAGCTAGCCAGACAGCCTCCAACAGTAATGTCACTCTCATCGAGTCCAGAGGACCTCTGCCAATGCCTATGCCTCCTTCAGAGCTGAGCTCTGACTGGTTCTCATGCCACCCGGTCGACAGAAACTCCAGCGAACGGGAAGCGGAAAGTCATTCCAAGAACATGAGCCTTCCTTTGCTCGCCGAAGAATGTGAATGGACAATTGCACAGTCCCAATATTGTGGGAGGTGTGCATCTGAGAAGTTCACTGCTGACCAATCACTGTTTGCTGACCTGTATCAGCACCGCCTCTCTTTAGCCTTTGTTAGGCAAAGCCATCAACATCTCCCAGCATGATCACCACAGATCCTTCTTAAGGCAACTGGTATGTGTGCCATCTCCAAACAACAGAAAGAAACAAATCATCTGCTACATTAGAATAGTGCTTAAACTTCAAACACCCCCTTTTTAATGGGGGCAGGGTTCCTTGTCAGGCTTGGCGGACAGGTGTGTACAGTCAGCAAAGTCCTGTAGTCCCTCGAAGGTACAGACAGTCAAGATGTTTGTGTAGGTTCTCAGTCATCTAGGTTGAGGTAGTCTTAAGTGCTTCAGTTGAAGACATCTGGACTTCTTTTTTGTTATTTTCAGAAGTCCAGATGCCTTCTAAGACTATTGACAGTCAAGCACTGACCTTAGATACGGAGCACTTTTTTCCCCAGGTATGTCAGGTTGCCAGCGAGATGGGTACTACACTTCTTGCACCAACTGCAGGGTTCCCCATCCATCTTGCACTCCTTCAATCAATCAATCAATGAAGTTTAATTTGTATAGCCCTAAATCACAAATAACAATTTGCCTCTAAGGGCTTTACAATATGTACATAGCAACACTGTTAGATCCTTGAACCGGTTGAGGAAAAACTCCAAAAACCCGAGACAGGGAAAAAAGAAGAAACCTCAGGAAGAACCACAGAGGAGGGATCCCTCTCCCTAGGATGTGGAGACGTGCAATAGTTGTCACAACTACAGAGAACAACAATATCATCAACAGTCGTCAAATAATGAATGGATTAATGAGTTGGATTAAAGTGTAATGTATATTGAAATATTAGAGTTACTAGTTTCTATGGATGCCAAAACATGAGAACTGCGTCCAGGAGCATGTTATTAAAGAGGAGAATCCACTCTATCTTTTGCCTGGTCAGATAGGTGAAGTGGATCATGATTCCAGGCATAAGGTCACCTCCACTGGATCGTCACACTGGTCCCAGGTAGCTGAGCGACGATAAGGCACAGGGACTCCGGGGAGAAACTCCCTGGGTTGAAGTTAGTAACATAAAAACTTGGACATGACATATAAAAGAGTAAAAGAAGTATGGAGTAGAATCTAGAGAAATAGAGGAGTTCAGTGTATCATGGGAAATCCCCCAGCAGTCTAGACCTATAGCAGCATAACTATGGCCCAGCCTGTGCTAGTCCTAACTATATGCTTTATCAAAAAGGAAGGTTTTAAGCCTACTTTTAAACACAGAGAGGGTGTCTGTCCCACAGACTTGAACTGGGAGCTGGTTCCAGAGAATAGGAGCCTGATAGCTGAAGGCTTTGCCTCCCAGATTACTTTCAGAGATACTGGGAACTACCAGTAAGCCTGCAGTTTTGAAGTGCAACGTTCTAATTAGATGATAAGGCACTATATGTTCTTTAAGGTACAAAGGTGCCTGACCAATTAGAACTTTGTAGGTGAGGAGGAGAAATTTAAACTCTATTCTATTTTCTACCTTCTCTCTCTATGGAGAGAAGGTAGAAAAGGAGCAATATGATCTCTTTTTTGTGTTCCAGTGAGTACACTAGCATCAGCATTTTGAATCAGCTGGTGGGTCTTTAGTGACTTGGTAGTACAGCCTGATAATAAGGAGTTACAGCAGTCAAGCCTTGAAGTGACAAAAGCATGGGCCCTTTTTTTCATTTACCATTATTAGGTAAATGAAAAAAGGCTAATCTTGTGATTTGTTTGATGTAGGAGTCAAAGGACAGATCCTAATCAAAGACAACTGCCAGATTTCTTACAGTAATAGTAGAGGTTAAGGAGATGTAATCCAGAGTTACTATACCATTCAATAATTTATTTTTTAAGTGTGTAGGACTAAGGACAATAATTTCACTTTTATCTGAATTGAGCAGCAAAAAGTTGCAGGTCATCCACATTATAATATGCCTGAAATTTAGCTTATCTGTTAGTTTTGTTAGGTCTTAAGGATAACTATAGCTGGGTGTCATCTGCATAGCAGTGAAAATTAATATCATGTTTTATGATAATGTTACCTAGAGGAAGCATTTGTCCATTGAAATTGAGTTCTGTCAGATAATAAGACTAAAACCAACGTAATGCCGCACCTTTAATTCCAATTAAGTTGTCTAATCTCTCTATTAGGATCTGACGGTCGACGGTGTGAAACGCTGCAGGAAGATCCAACAGAACAAGTACAGATAGAAGTCCCTCGTCTGATGCAATTAAAATGTTGTTTGTAACTTTGACTAGTGCAGACTCTGTACTGTGATGCTTTTGAAAACCTGACTGGAAAACATCAAATAAGTTATTAGTCTGTAGAAAATCACATTACTGATTTGCTACCACTTTCTCTCGGATTTTAGACATAATCGGAAGGTTAGATATTGGTCTGTAGTTTGCCAGTGTTGGCTTTTTAAGAAAAAGCTTGATTACAGTTACTTTGAAGGACTCTGGTACGTAGCCTGTTATCATGGATGAATTAATCATATCTAAAAGGAAAGTGCTAATTGGGGGTAGTGTGTCTTGAAGTAGTTTAGTAGGAATTGGGTCTAGGATTACATGTAGCTGATCTAGAAGAAATAATTGTTGAGATTAGTTGCTCAAGGTCAATTGGTGTAAAAATGTTAAGGTAACTATTTGATACTGTAGCTGACTCCAAGATTTCTGCGTTCAGAGAAAGGTCTGCAAGTTAAGGATAGCTGTTTCTGAATTTTCTCTCTAATAAGTAACATTTTATATTTAAAAAGTTCATAAAATCAGTGC
The DNA here is from genome assembly GCA_001698575.1 of Mola mola. Lineage (NCBI taxonomy): Eukaryota > Metazoa > Chordata > Actinopteri > Tetraodontiformes > Molidae > Mola > Mola mola. The sequence continues at coordinate 3,232,557 of KV751333.1, forward strand.
TGAACAGAAACCTGGGATTGTTCTTGTTCTCTATTAATGCTGAGTAGTAAGCTGCTTTAGCAGCGTGAAAGCTCTTCATGTATGTTTTTGGGCTATCCTGCCACAGTAATCGTGACTCATTTCATTTGGTGGAGCGCCATTTCCTCCCTAGTCTGCAGGTTTCTTGATTGTTGCTACGCTTGACAATCGTCTTTTTTAGAGGAGCAATGGAGTCTAGAGTTGCTTGTAATGGGCCTGAGATTCTGTTAACAAAGTGGTCAATTTGGGGAGGACTGGGCTTAACCAAAGGATCATCTCCTCTAGAGTAGGACAAGGCAGTGGATCCAGACCTAATGGAATCAATTGTACAAATTTAGTTACAGTATCATCTGATAGAGATCTTGAGTAGAAATGTTTGCCTGTCACCGTGTATTTATGTGTTAAAAGTTGAAATGTTATCAAGTAATGGTCAGATAAAAAAGGAGTATGTGGAAAAACTGTTAAACTATCAATTTCGATCCCATACGTCAGTACAAGGTCCAGAGTATGATTAATACGTTGAGTAGATTTATGTACACACTGACAGAAGGCAATTGAATCTAAAAGTGAAATAAATGTAGAACCAAGTTTATCATTTTGAATAGCCACATAAATATTGAAATCACTTACATTGATTACTGTAAACTGTCTCTTTTAAGAACAAAACTTGAGAGAAACTCTGAAAATTCACATAGAAATTCAGTGTATGGGCCAGGGGGGTGGTTAGCTAAAGGGGCACACATTGCAAAGCCTTAAAGCTCTCTTCATGCCCTTGCCTCACTTCTGGAAACTCAACCTCATGGTCTGCGGCACACCCCTGCTTGAGTTGTGCGATCATTGAACTTACCTGCTGGTTCAGAATCTGACAAACACTAATTCAAGTAGCAGCAAGATGACCATTAGGAATGCTGGTATACAACTAATTTCACAACTTTGAGTTGATGGCACTTGTCATTGGTGAATTGCTCCCATCCCTGACTAGGAATGAAGACCTGGGTGGTGTCTTCTTTACCTTTCCAACCAAAATGATCACTATTGCCTGCCACAAGATCCCTGAACACCAGCTAATCTGTGGCGCAACTGCGTCCTGGGTTCGATTCTTGGGTCATGGTCTTTCTGTGCGGAGTTTGCATTTTCTCTCTGTGCCTGGGTGGGTTCTCTCCAGGTTCTCCGGCCTCCTGCCATCATCAAAAACATATCAATCAAATAAAAAAAAATCATCCACAAACTTTTGTATGTCAGTAAAGAATTCCATTAGCTGCCTACGATTTCCGGGAGATCCTTATTAAATTGCTAAGAAGCAAATCATTAAAGAGTATAACTTAACTTACAACTCCTCCATCTGGCCAATGCTGAAGCCAATTGTTAAGTGGTGCCTCACGTTCGATGCTTACCCTCTTAATAAAATTTCCACTACTGAGGAAACACTGGCATTGCCAAAGTTGAATACATAGGTGTCACAGTAGGAGTAGAGGGCATCGAGCCAAGCTGCGAGAGTTTGGGTCATTGGAGACATTAAGGCTTCAACCAACGTATCGGAACTTAGAACTTTGTGGGGGTCTGTAAATACTCCCAAAAGTTCAGTGAAGACTGCGTTCAACTAGTAGACTCCTGACAGAGCGTGTTTAAATGGAAAAGTCCTTCAAGAGGGGAGAGCTCCAAGAACAATCCATCTGCTGCAAGAAAAAACTTTCCACAGCACCCTGTCCGGCCTATAAGGACAAAGAAAGAGCTCCACGTTGAGGCAAGTTTCTCATCCCATTGTCTCAGTGCCCCCTTGGAACAGAGGTATGATGGGGACAAGCGAGTAGTCACCTATGCCAGCCGACCCATGAGCAGTGTGGAAATGAAGTTCTCCAATTGCAAGAAAGCCCTCCTTGCCACAGTCTGGATCGCAGAACACTCCTGCAGCTATGTTGGTGGCCAGATGGTAATCATTGAGACTTGTCATCAACCCGTCGCATACTTAAATAGTCAGCGTCTCAGGGAGAGACGTGTTGCATAGCCTCGTGGATGGTGGCATTACAGGGCTATGACATCAAGGTCATGTATGCCCAAAACCACAAGATGGCCCTCGGCCCAGGCTTGGGAGGCATTGTGACTGTACAGATCAGTCACACACTTCTTGTTCTTGTCACCACTCCAGTGCTCCCTTCCAACCATCATTCAAGTCACAAGGCCTGCCAAAGGTCTATATGAACAGCTGCTCCTTCCATCATAACAGCCAACTCAGGGCTGTTGTGGGCATAGTTTGGGCTAAACAAACTAACCTACCAAACTGTAACTGACTTGGTCCAAAGACAAGCCACGATGCCAAGATTGAAGCATTGCACATTGCCCTTCAACAGACAGTCAAGCTCATCCTAGAATAACTGCTCCAGCTCAAACTATGCTTGCCACAGTTTCATCTTCCACTTCTTCATGTGGAAACAAGCTATGAAACAAATAGATCAAGCACTCAGAACTCTTTTTGGCATGTGATCAGCTAGTGGCAGATAAATTAATGGCGGTTGTCTGGAAAAAGGTGAAGGTTCATTCACAGATCTCAGGCCCCACCAAAGATCGCAATTACAAGGCCGACAGCCTAGACATATTAGGGGCGTAACAAGGTACATCCTGGGAGTTCCAGAATGACTGTCGTCCCACTCCTCAGACTTGTGTGGTGAACGCATTCACCTGCAGGCGTATGAAAGAGAGGCAAGAGGGATCACAAGGAAACCAGCGGATGCAGACTTAGTCAACATGCAAGAGCAAGACCCTGTTCTCCAAGCTACCAAACAGCTTGTGATCAACCCACCTCCAAATGGGGTTTCTCAAGCTCCAAGCTCTCTATTCCGACTTGTCACACCTGAAGCTGGATATAGGTTTGTTGGTTTATACCTACAATGGCCCGGGGACCATCCCATTGGGTTGGCCCATCGGATCACAGGCTGGTGATGTTGAGAAGCGCCCATGATTCCACATTTTAAGTCTACAAGGGTTACAAGGCCACACTCAGAACCCTCCAGCAAGTTGCATGATCCTGAATCAGGTGTTCGTCCGCTGGGGTCTTCCCACTTCGGTCGACTTGGATGAAGGTACTCACTTTATGAAGTATGAAATGCATTAAGAAGTATGTCAGTCACAATGGCAAGGATTGGGCTGTGAAACTTCCTTCGGTGCTGATGGCCATCAAGTCCACCTCAAAGGGTGGAGGCCAGTGTAAGATGGGCCAAGACCAATTACAATTCGACAACATCACAACGAGAACATGAAATAGGTGACAATCTCATGTATTTCAGGTTCACACAAATGACAGGCCCATTTGAGATAGTAGGAAAACTCTCACCAATAGCCTAGTGAATCCGAGTCTCCAGACCAAAACTGTCACCAACAAGTCGGTCCATGCTAATCAAATAAAACTGTACAAAATGTGTTCATTTCGAAAACAAGGGATCAGCCCCTAACCCAATAGCGCCACAAAACCTCGACTCCAAGGAGAAGGAAAAGCTGTCAGGTAGCCTTGGTAGCATAGGTGCCTGCCTAACTCAAATCGTCCTACCTGCTGAAACTGTTGAACCCGGCCCCAACAGGGATTGTCCTGCAAAGGATGCTTGGACTTCTCATCACCCACTGTGGCCTCTACACTCAAAGATTCTGTTGTTTGGCCCCACAGCTGTAGTGTTATTGGTCACGAGACATCTGGAAAAGGCACAAGCATACAAACAAAGACCCTCCTCTTCTCTCTCTCCTACTGTTCCACTCTGGGCTGGAGCCACAGAGCTCCTACTGAGGATTCACTACTGATTCCTCTGGACGTTGCAGAACAGATTCTCAGATCCACCACTACAACAGTAGTGTAGCCCTCACTGGTACACCTGGCATAAACCCTTGGCCCAATCCCAATTTCAGTAAACGCTCAAGAGTTTAGAAATAAGCTTTGCACCTGCCAATTATTGAGATGCAAAACTTGTACTGTTTAAATCCATTTTAAATGTTGGCGCATTCCTAATCTCGACTTGTGCACTTAAACAAAGGACATTCATTAGAATGGGCCAAGCAATCCCTTTATCAGAGATATGACTAACTACTTGTACGGGTAAAGAACCAATGTTCTTGAACAGACTTGTTCATCCTGTCCATCAAAAATGAAGGGAAAGAAACAAAGCCGGAGCGAGTCGGTAACTGACAGCTCATTAGCACACCTGCTACTCAGGTCATCATGTCAAAACTGCAGGCAAAACTTGACCTTTTGGTTTAACCACGATTAATACCCCAGTCTACAGTTATACCACTAGCTAGCCTCAACTTCCCCAGAGGAGAGGTGAGAGCCTACTAACCCATTTTCTAACTGCCACCATTTTTCTTCCTTTCCCTTTTCATTTCCTTGCTGGTTTCTTTGGATCTGTCTTTGAAAAACCAAAGTATTGGTGAACATAAGTGATGCTAAATACATCTTCTTTTGTTCGTGTCTAGTACAGTAGCAGCTAACTGCTTCTTCAGTCTCTTCCATCCAATTTCCTGTCTCTTGTCACTAGCTTACTCTTGCGCTACAACACACATGTATCGGGAGCCAGACTACACTTGCAGCACCAAATTATAAAGACAACTTAAACTTAAAAGATTAAAGACTAAATCTAAATTAGCTGCCACAATTAACACAGTGTAATATGCTTAAGTCTTTTTTATTTAAGTGTGGTACGCAATCGTCTTCCTTCTTCTTCCTCTTTCGACTTTACCTAGGTTTTTCTAGGAGTCACCACAACAAATCATCCTCCTCCCTCTCTCCCTGTCCTCTATATTTTCATCTCTCTCTTTGAAGATGAGGCTAGCTTTATGTTCTCATCACTCAGCTATGGCTATAAGATTAATGAATAGAAAAAAATAAAACGAGTCTGGATACTTGCTGATGCTGGAGCTAGGAGGTTTTTCCACATGCAGTGAATGTGACTTACAGTAAATAAAGGAAAAACGAATACATACTTGTACGGTAGCACACATGCATGTCATTGTCACAGCATCAATATAAAGGGATGTTATCAGTTACAGTCATCCTCCGGCTGTTGTAGCGTTCCACCCTCACAACAGTTGATAAAGGTTACTTTCCCCCGTTCCCATGCTGTTTGGGCTCATGTGACTTCTCCTCTTTTAGGAAAGGACTGGAGGACAGTCAGCGGGTCCGGCGGCGGCGCTACCTGGTGCACAGGGGGCGCACTGACTCCACCAGTTCCAGCTCTATATACTTCACTGCCAGCCAGAGCGGGGCCAACGTTTACGAGGAGACTAGCGAGGGGGGGTGTGTCCAGCTCAGTTGTGTTCTTTGGATATTGTTTATGTTGTCTTGTTTGCTGTTGTTTTTAAAATCAGACTGTAAAAGTGAGAGAGATCCATTAGGCTTCCAAATATTAAGATAAGTTAAGATAAGATGTAACTTTATTGATCCCCCTTGGGAGAAATTCAGGTTGACACAGCAGTACAGACTTAACATCAAGTCTTTAATTGCTCATGAGGTTGCCATGACAAACATGTAAGTAAAATGTTTAACATGGAGGTTTAACTGTGTTAAGTACAGTGTCCACTGACCCAACTGATCCGCTAGTCTTCTTTTTCATGTTTATTGTCAAGCTGTAGTAATTCTAGTGACATATTTCTGACGAAATTAGAGGGCTTGTTTCCCTATTTTACAGTCCTCCTTGTTTCACAAGTACGCTTTTGTTTTCCTTTGTGACACTTTTTGAACTTCCATGTCCAGGATTTAGCTGTGAAACAGTGAACAGTTTCAGACTGACAAGCTGTGTTCTGTGGATGATCCAGACTAGTATAGTACTGGTTATGTGTGTTGCAGGTATTCGACAGCCTACGCTGATTCGGACTACACTGACAGAGATGAGGGAGAGCAAGGCCCAGAGCAGGAGTCAGAGGAGGAGGACAGGAGCTGTGTCACAGTCCTCACCCTGCGCCAGGAAGACTCCCAGGAGGAGGTAGATGAGGAGGAGGAAGATGGGGGGAGGCTGCAGCTGCTGACTGAAACTCCTAGTGGAGAGCTGGCTCTTCTCCTGGCTCAGAGCGACGCCCTCCACACAGGAGATGCCACACTACAGACTAAAGGCTTCCGTCTACTTCTGGACAACAGAGACCAAGTGAGGGATGACAACAATAATTATTTATATTTTGCTGTAGATACAGCAGTATGAAATGAACAACAACAAGATGTACACATATACAGTATATTCTTAAATATTCTCACTTTTAATCTGACATTTTGTGTTTTTTTCTTTATTTCTGACATTTTATAGACAAGAAAAACCAAAAAGCAAAACAAACAAACGATGAAAAAAATCAGTGCAGAAATTCTCTCTCTGCTTCTCTAATTATTTTTAATAACAGCAAACAAAACAGGTGATAACACAGTAAAAAATACATACGACATAAACACAACATAACTCCTCTTTCATATTTCTTCAGTATTGATTTTTTTAAAAGATGGGGATAGGGTGACAGGGTTGCGTATGTTGGAATGAATGGGGCAAGATAGGAATATTGAGGGGAAAAAAGGGGATGGAATTAAAGGGGGTGGTTGAGTGGGGAGGTGCACACAGAATATTTGAGAGATTTTAATTGAGATATAATAGTGTAATGTCTTGTGACAGTACAGTATCTATTGTTGTGTTGTATTTTGGTTAATTACAACATATTCACGTGTAATAATTGGTGTAGTATCACCAATTATTGTAATTATTGTAAAGCTACAATGATGACAGATATAGTAACAGTTATTGTGTTATTGACATAGATGTCACTTCAACCATCATCATCATTATTATTATTATTATTGTTTTGAATAATAATAATAATAATTACAGGCAACAGTAAAAAACTGTCACAAAAAACAGAACCAATAATAACAGTGACCACACAATAATAAAGGAGAAAATTGGAAGATGAATTAAAGCTGTAAGCAGCGTGGCCCCTCACACCCCCAGTGTTCTCCACACTGCGGAGAAGAGACTGCGGAAGCTGCTTTGATAAATTTGTTAGGTGGCACTGTGGACTCATTTTGCCACTCCCATGGCAATGCGTACTGTTGGATCTCCTGGGCTGGACTCTTATCCATCTTGGGAAATATGGCACTGATTGGACTTTTGCATTAGAGTTACAACATATTCCTGCATCAGAATTCGCCGTGCCACCATGGGCACACCTTTCAAATAATGACAGTTTTTAATAGTTTTTCATCTTCAAGGCTTTGCCTTTATCATGACCAAGTCTAATGTCATACAGACAAACACCCTAGGAGGGGTTTGTAAATGGTTCAAATTGGCCACAAAATTCAAAATATCTCCTTTTTGATTTCTTCTTTTAGGCAGGTGTACTTGATTTGTACATTTCTGTAAAAGTAGTTTCAGAGGGCTGCAGTTTGCAGGTTTGACCAAGGCATTTTGCCACTCCCATGATTAACAACAGTAAAATACTTTTTTTGCCAAGACTGCTGTGCCAATTTTCATGAGTTTTTGCACACATTAAAGTCCTAAACAATATGATGCTTGTTTCACGGCAAGACCTCAAATTTGCCATGCCACCATGGACACACCTTTTCAAAGTAATGGAAAAGTTTTTGACAACTATTCATCTCCAAGGTCTTGTCTTTAACCTGATCAAGTTTGAGGTCATAGGACAATGCCCCTTGGAGGATTTTGTTAAAGTACGAGGCTTCCCATGTCCTGTTGCCAATATGTGACGCTGTAACTTGAACTGAATAGGCATGTGAATGTCTTTCTGATGGGGCACTTACTCATCATGCGAACTTACAAGTAGATCGGATCATGTAGAGTGGAGTTAGAACAATATGATTTTTCGCGGTGAAAGTATTGGTGGGGCATACATTATATATATACAAATATACTCGTGGCTTGTTTTGAAGGTCAGATACGGTAAATGACTATATTGCAACCATCGAGTACAAATTTGAGGTCAATGTTTCAAGTTATCGGCATGAATTTCACTTTGGAATTATGCTTTTCTCGTTCTCCTGATGCGCTCTCACGGTAGACAGCTCGCTCCGTAGGCCAAAGTTCTCCTGGATGCTTAAGCATTTTTCATTTTATTTTTATTTTTTGTAAGGAGGAGTGGAGGGAAGACAGTCATCAGGAGAACGAGAAAAGCAAAACTCCAAAGTGAAATTCATGTTTAGCAGCAGGTCCTGCACTGGGTCGGAAACCCGTGATTAAGTCGGAAAAGTTATGTGTGATAACAGGCTGTTAGAATAACGTTGTCAGTGGCTTCGCTGCTTGTAAGCAGTGTCACAAAGTATTAGCTTATGATAGCCACAAGATAGACGTAGTCTCAGAGGAAGCATTTAAACCACAGTGGCACAGCAGGTGCTGTGACACCCCAAACATTATGTTTAATCACGGGCCAGGTCACAGGTCTTAAATTAATGGGACTAAGAAGTTTTGGGTTGGACAGATAATTACAGATAACGAGTAGGTTCTGGTACTGAGCATTATGGGTGTGCCTGGGTGTGTGGGCGGGGGTTCAAAACTGGACCTGTGCATTTGTCAGCGGTTTGGATTTGAATTAGAATGGTCTTACATTATTCCATTATTTGTTTCCATTTGTTAAAAGCTAATGTGTGCAATTACTTTGTTTGAAATAGATTGTTAATATTAATAATGAATTAAACTTGATTGTATTTTGCCCAACGATAGAAACCTCAAATTAATAAATAGTAAATAATGCAGACAAATGCTGCATGGACTAGTGGAATCATCACACCAGTTGCATCTTATGCATAAAAATGTGAAACTGCACATTTATTAAGTGCTTTAGCTGAGATATTATTTATAGGCCACGTTCCCTAGGTGAAAGATTAAAATTTGCCGTCCCGCCACGGCCCCGCCATCAACAAAAATTCTGGATTATGATCATTTTTAATCCTTGACCTGTGTGGATAGTCTGGTCCAAATTTGGAATCAATTGGAAGAAATCTGTAGAGGATTTTGCAAAAGTACATGCTCAAAATGGCCGACCTACTGCGTGACTTAGTTCATGGCACCAAGAGATTTTGTTGTGCATCTCGGGCTGCTGTGCTCTGCATGTGTAATGGTTTTCATTCATATCGGTGAAGGTACTCAGAGGGGCTACAGTTTAAGGGGCAACGCCAAGCCATTGAGCCACACCCAGTTTGAACTACTGTAAAATACATATTTTTTCATGAGGACTGATAAATGCAGTAGTTTCATGAGTTTTGATGCACTTTAAAGTCCTAAAAAATATGATTCTTTTGGGTGGAAATAAACAAAAGAAATAGGGACCTTGTGAGTTGGATTTGCCAGATAGGTGTGAAGCAAGTGATGACTGATGATGAGTGATTAAGTTGGTTTTCCACTAGGCTGTTTGAGTGGACTGTGGTATTCTCACTGTTATTTAGTTTTTGTTTATTGATTGTGGTAGGAAGGGGAAATCTACAATTGAGGTTGTTATGGACTGATCTTGTTCTAATTCTAACGAGGGGTTGTTATAGTTGTGTTTTGTATCAATTTCAATAAAGATTCCAGATGCTATACTGGAAGTAGTGGAGAAAGTTCTTCTAGATCACCTTGTGATTTTGTGTTTTGTAGTGTTGACAAAGAGATTCTCGTTTATTTGTTGCTCCAATTAAAGTTAGTCATTAATGAGTATGTTGTTTTGAACCACTTGTCTATCTCCCTCTGCTGAGAATAATAGCAGAACACACCAGAAGCTCCAAGTGCTTATACATACTTCCACGTAATTATATGTGCTTTCACATACTCATATGTACTTCCAGGTAGCTTTGCTGGTTGACTTGAAGCCAGTCAGACAGCACAGGGAAGCCTCCACAGATTCCAGATGTAGAAAGTGTGCTCTCCTTCATGTAGTGATGACGTAATGAGTGTTTGAATCAAACATATGATTGTGTCTCTGCAGTATGGAGACAGCAGAGAATTTCTGTGGCGACTGGCTCGGGCATACAGTGACATGTACAGGTCCACCGAGGACAAGAAGGAAAAGAAGATGTATGCACAACAAGGTAATTACACACACTGCAATGTAGTGATGCCTGTATGAAATCAACACAAGTCAAGTGAGTTTTAAATTTACAGCAAAAGCCATCTCATGACACTTCACATGTAAAGGTTTAAACCAATCTCTTTTATCATCAAATAATTGAGTTATTGTCATATTGAGACACACTGGAGTGTAGTGATTACTCTATGAAGTCATAATGAGATACAAACACTGCAACATAGTGATGACTGTGTGAAGTCATAATGAAACACACTGTATAATGATATAACATATTGCACTTAACACTTACAGGCTATGTATGAAAGCCATGACTACATAATCATACATTCTGTCAGTGTGTTATTGTTATTATTAGGGATGCGCGATATTTTGGTATTCACCAATATTGACGTGGTTGACTAGTATTGGTGCATAGCCAGATAAGTTGGCATTCACCAATACCAGTGGCTTATAATAATCTGTTGCTTCTGTCTCATTAATTTTACACTGGTTGCACCTGTTGTCCTACACCTGGCTGCAGCTTTAGTGCGCTCTGACACTTGGCTATCCATTCCGTGCCCAAGCACATTTAACCCACAAAGTACAGTTTGCTTGACTAGTGTAAGTGCTCTCTACTGTGCTCAAGTGCAGTACATCTTGGCCCTGGCACGATTAAAAGAGGTATGCTTCGGCATGGTATGGTTGCTCACGCACAAGCACAAGCACAGGAGCCCAACATGGACATGACATATAATCGATCTAAAGTTTTGGACGCTTCTGCAAAAGTCTTCTTATACCTGCAGCACAATTATCTGGAAATTTTCACCTTGAAAATTGATAAATATGGGAATGAGTGTAATCCGTTAAGTGTAGTGAAGTTGCCATCATATTCTTTGCATAAAGCCTATGTGTGTCATATTACAACATGATAACGCATGTACAAGAGGTAACTATGCTCAGTTACTCAGTTGCTTCGGTAGTTTGTTCAAACTTTAAGTATAAAAAGTCTGATACTGAAAAAAGTACTGTGCAATCAATGCTGCAGACTGGATAGGACAGGGCAGCCAGCTGTCTCTTGGCTCTAAACTCTAATGAAAATTTCAACTGCAATTGTAGGTTTCAACCTGTAGAGGGCAGCCAGTAAGCATATTTATAATACAATATGTAGAATTACATTATAACATTTGGAGCTTAATTAATCAGCAACATTAAACACAAAAATACATTGTGGAAAACAGGGATTTGGGATTTAGTTACTCTTTAATTCCAAAATTATCCAAAAAAAGGTGTCATTTGGTTATTTTGTATTGATATTTTGTCACAGACATTACAGAAAATGTACTACACAGTGAAATACATTGTTATGGTGATATGAAATTTTGCATATTGTGATAGAAGGTTGTGTCTATATCGCTCAGCCTTGGACAATGTCATTTCTAAATAGTTCTGCTTTCATTCTGCAGTCCATCAATGACAGTCTCCAAAAAACAAATTCAGACAGCCCACGTCTTCGTCATACATAGATAATGAACTAACCTTGACATCACACAGGATAGGGCTTAACGTAGTAGATTTTCAGTTCACTTATTTTACATGCAGAGGATTTCTTTAACACGAGAGATTTCTTTATTTTCAGTAACAATAATAGTTATCAACCAAATTGTTATTTTAAATACAGGATCTTGCCCCCAGGATTGCCCCCGGAATTTTCATATCAGTGAATCTTTATTTATGATACATGCTACTTTTTGTTGGGGACACTGGATTTTAAAACCAGTGTTGTACAGGTGAAAAAAATGTGGCTGTTTAGTAACAGCTGTAGGAAATGACAACAGCATCTCCACATATTTCAAATAAAGCCAATGTTGGGATTTTCATGAATAAACTTAATAGGTACCATTTGTAAAATAACATTTAAAAATGAGCATCAACAGAATGTAATGAAAGAGCAATGTTGATTTTAAGCCCAACATGTCTATGTATTGTGTTGCAGAGATATCTACCAAAGTTATTATGCTAACCAGCTACACCTCCCCCGGTCTCATAATACCACTTTTTACTTCTGAATGCAACAAAAAAAAACCATTGTATCAGCTGTGACTTTCACAAGCTCTCTTGGGGTGCATTCTAATAATTAAACAAAACAAAGGGACAAAATGTCAAGAAAGGAAATAATCTTACACCTACCTTCCTTACTAAACAATCAATGACCTCTGGTTTGGGGGAAGTAAATCCTCAATTCACAGAATAAGATCCTAGTTTGGTTTCCAGCTGTGTTCAAGCTAAAGTGACTGACTCCTCTGATACAGCTGTAGGTCTACTAGCTGCACTGCTAACTGACTGGGTTATTTATGGAGGTCTTTCAGATTCTGGGTATATTTTACAAATCGTACCTTCCATCCATCCAACAGAAACACAACTAGTTGAAACGGACATTGAAATTACTTTTTGTTTTGTCACTGAACTGCGAGCTGCCGTTGCAGGTCGAGAGGAGGCTGAGTTGGCCCTGATGAAGAATGGCCTAAATGCCGAGTGTCACAAATGGTAAGAAAGTCCTGACAGATCTTCCACTGGTGAGCATATGCTTTTATTGTGGTGTCACATTTGAGTGTTTCCCTCTGCAGGTTTGCAATTCTGACAGGTCTGACATCCCAACATGACAGCATGCACAGCAAACTGAAGAGCAGCTTCTTGTTAAAGGTAAAACAAGATTATTTTAATCTGTCATCATTATGAGGGCTGTGCTTCAGAATCTTTCAGTTTATCCATTCATCTATCATTTTTTCTTACTAGAATTTTTCATGAATTAATTAATGTTATTCATTTAAATCACTAATTTCTTTTGAAAACAGCACAGTGGTGATATCATGAGTGGGGACAGGACCATCCTTTTTAATCTTATCGAGTAACACTTTGCTGCATGGTATGAACTCATATATTTAGGTTTTTCTTTCTTTCTGACCATCAGGAGCATCTGAAGCGAGCCCTCACCCTTAGAGACGATGATCCCATGTGTTTCTACCTGCTGGGCAGATGGTGCTACGAGGTGAGATGGTGGTGACTGTGGTTTGATCATCCACATGTATGTGGCCTGGAGCCTGGAGATGGAGAATGAGTTTGTGTGTGTGTATGCAGATAGCCACTCTGGACTGGCTGGAGAAGAAAGCAGCAGCCGCCATGTACCAGAGCCCGACCACCTCCACTTTGCATGACGCCTTGGAGAACTTCCTCAAGGTAAACTTTGCTGCTTTAGCTTACATATTTAGCATATTTAGCTTACCCACACAGACACACACACACACACACACACACACATATCTATATCTATATATATGTGTTGTGTATACAGTATAGTATATAAGGGGCAGCAACTTCCATGGAGAATAAAGTTGGAGGCTAAGATCAAGGAGACACAGAGAGAGGTTAGCCAACTGTCAGAGCTGGAGAAGGGCAAGACCACTAAAGTTCCTAGAAGTACAGCAAGCTGTCCATAACTGAGGCACTGGAAACTGCCAAACAGAGACTCACAGCCCTTGCCTGAAGAGGCTCGAAGAATAAACAGAATGTTTACCGCTGGACCATCCAAACTGTAATCAAATCATATCAAATTTTATTTGTATAGCCCAAAATCACAATTTACACATTATCTCACTGGGCTTTGACAAACTGTACAGATGTTGGTAGGTAGGTAGAGAGAGAGAGAGAGTGTGAGAGAGAGAGTGTGAGAGAGAGTGAGAGGGAGAGAGAGAGAGAGAGAGTGAGCGTGAGAGTGAGAGAGAGATAGATATATAATTTCTCACAGCAGCAATTTTCTTCTGGTACAGGACCAGTGGACATATAACACTATAAAGGTATAGAAGTATAAAATAAAATAAAATAAAAGTACAAAAATATACACAGTATTGGCAGTTGTAGAATTCTAACAGTATGTACAGATGTTGTGCAGAGTGCAGAGTTTAGTGCAGGTAGGAGGAGGTGAATGATTTTACCAGATAAAGTGTCTAGTGTCTAGTAACAGAGGTGTTGAAAAGTCTGATTGCACTGGGCAGGAACAACATCCTGTATCGTTCCTTTTAGTAGCGGGCTTGGGAGGTGTTGTCCATGATGGCCAGCAGTTTGGTCAGCATCCTCTGCTCCACCACCTCCTCCAAGGTGGCCAACCAAGAGCCGACAACAGAACCTGCTTTCCTGATCAGTTTATTCGGTCTGTTGGCATCCTTTGCCTTGATGCCTGTGCCCCAGCACTCCACAGCAAAGAAGATGGCGCTCGCCACAACAGACTGATAAAACATCAGGAGCATCCGGTTGTATACATTGAAGGACCTGAGCCTCCTGATGAAGTAGAGCCGGCTCAGGCCATTCTTGTGCACAACCTCTGTGTTGGTGGACAACTCCATCTTGTTGTCCAGGTGGACTCCCAGGTACCTGTAGGTCTGGACAATTTCCACATCTGTCCCATTCATGCAGACAGGAGAGGGTGGGGGCTTTTCCTCCTGAAGTCCTCCACCATCTCCTTCGTCTTCTTCATGTTCAGCTGCAGGTGGTACTCTCCACATCAAAGCACAAATCGGTCAACCAGGTTCCTGTACTCATCTTCACGTCCATTCTCCACACACCTGACTATGGCCGTGTCATCTGAGAATTTCTTCAGATGACACGACTCAGAGCTGTACTGAAAGTCAGAAGTGTAGGTGGTGAAGAGGAAGGGGAACAACACGGTTCCCTTGGGCACCCGATGTTGAAGATCAGACGTTCAGACACACAGTGCTGTATTCTTACAAACTGCGGTCTGCCCGTCTGGTGGTCCATGATCCATGCAATCGGAGGAGAATCCCCCCGCATGTCCTCCAGCAGCACCTTCAGCAGCCTGGGCTGGATGGTGTTGAAGGTGCTGGCGAAGTCAAAGAAGGTGATGCAGACAGGGGTGTTTGGTCTGTCCGGTGCAGAATGTGCCTTCTTCAGCAGACAGTTGATGGCATCATCTACACCAACATGGGGCTGGTAGACAAACTGCAGCGGGTCCTGTGATGGGCACACCAGTTGTCTGAGATGTGCCAGGAGCAGCCTCTCCATGACCTTCATAATGTGGGCGGTCAGTGCTATGGGCCTGTAGTTGTTCAGCGCAGTCGGACAACTCTTCTTGGGCACTGGGACCAGGCAGGATGTCTTCCACAGCACTGGGACTCTCTGGAGGTCCAGGCTCAGGTTGAAAAGGTGCTGGAGCACTCTGCTGAACTGGCTGGAACACACCCTCAGCACTTGAGGGCTGATGCCGTCCGGTCCAGCAGCTTTTTCCTGGTGGAGCCTCACCAACTCTTTCCTCACCTGTTGGGCTGTGATCTGTAGTCCATTCTGGGGATGTGGGGGGTGGAGGTGGGGGCTGGCTGTGATGGGGCAGTGAAGTATCTGAAGC
>KV751333.1:3267576-3292023 GCA_001698575.1 Mola mola
GACAGATGATGGCATCATCTACACCAACAAGGGGCTGGTATGCAAAGTGCAGCGGGTCTTGTGATGGCCACACTAGTGGTCTGAGATGTGCCAGGAGCAGCCTCTCCTTGACCTTCATAATGTGGGGCTGGTGGAGGAGGGGGGTCTGGAGTCAAACCTGTTGAAAAACTGGTTGAACTCGTTTGCCCTCTGTGTGTTCCCCTCGACTGCTCATCCTCCTACTTTCCTCTGGAAGCCGGTGATCTCCCTTATTCCACTCAAACATCCTTGGCCTTGTTCTTCCCCAGCTTCTCCTCCAGTTTCTTCCTGTAGGCGTCCTTACTCTGTCTGTGCTTGAGTTCCCTTTGTACCTGTTTGAGTTCTGCCCAGTCCCCTGCCCTGAAAGCCATCTTTTTCCTGTTGAGAAGAGCCTTCAGGTCACTGGTTACCCAGGGTTCGTTGTTTGGGTAACAGTGGACCACTTTAGTGGGAATGGTGTTGTCCATGCAGAACCTGATGTACTCAGAGACACAGTCCACAATGCCATCAATGTCTTCACCATGCGGTTCATACAGTGCATTCCAGTCGGTGGTCTCCAGTGCTCCTCTCAGTGCCCCCATGGCCTCAGGAAATCACTTCCCCTCTGTTCTCACTGTGATTGGCTGCTGCTGAACAACAGGCTTGTATGATGGAGAGCGCAGGACAAGGTTGTGATCTGACCTGCTGAGTGGGGACAGTGCGGTGCAGCTGTATGCCTCCTTAACATTGGCATACAGCAGGTCCAAAGTCTTATTTTCTCTGGTGGTGCATGAAATAAACTGATGAAAGGTGGGGAAAGTGGAGCTTACACAGCCATGGTTGAAGTCCCCAGTGATGGTGACGAAGGCTCCAGGGTGTTTAGTCTGAAGCCGCAGTCACATGCCCCTTCCGCGTTCCCGGATGGAGGAATGTAAACAGTAATGGTCACGACGTTGGTGAATTCCTGTGGCAGATAATACGGACGAAAACTGATGGCAATACGCTCGATGTCCGGGCTACAGACAGGCTTTGTCATGGTGATATGTCCAGGGTGACACGACCGGTTGTTAACAAAAAAGACGAGCCCCCCTCCTTTCTTCTTACCGCTCGCAGTGGTGTCTCTGTCCGCTTGGACCGTGTGGAAGCCAGGGAGAGTCACGGTGGAGTCCGGTATCAGATCGTGCAGCCACGTCTCCGTAAAACACATAATACTGGACTCCCTGTACTCACTCTGACTCCTGGTGAGCGCCTCCAGTTCGACCATCTTATTTGCCAGCGATCTCACATTTCCCACAATGACTGCAGGGATACTGGGCTAAAACCTACTCTTCTTCATCCTGACTTTAGCCCTCACTCTGCAGCCACGGCGTCGCCTTCTAATCACCCCGGGGATGAACGGGGTGCTCTCTGGCAGTGAGAGCCGACTGTCTCAGGGCGATCAGCTGATCCCACGTGTAAACAATACGGGCAGTATTGTGGCTCGGGCCCCGTGTTGTGGACAGCGACGTGGGTGCTGGAAAAAACGGTGAAAAATACTGAAAAACGTTGAAGCGGGACCTGGGATTTGTTGTATTCCAGGTACACCGTGTAGTGCAAAAGGCAAGAAGAAAATAACACAAAAGACACAGCAAAAATCACACTAGTGAATGGATCACTGGGAGCTGCTGCAACAGGCTGCCGCTGGCACGGCGCCATCTTTAATCATTCATGAACATGTGACACCCTCTGCCCTTAGACCCTCGACCAGGTGAGGAAAAACTTAAAAAACCCTAAACAGGGGAAATAAAAACCTCAGGAAGAAACACAGAGGAGGGATCCTTCTTCCTAGGACGGACAGACGTGCAATAGATGTCACTTGTACGGAACACAACATGATAATAACAGTTTACTTAGAATATGTAAAACATCCATGAGTCCCAGAGTCTGTGGAATCTATAAATCCAGAAGTATGGGAAGTCTAGTGATCCAGACGCAGGTGTATTCTATTGGTCCAGGAGTCATTATAGTCCAGGTAGCCAGATCTGAGTGTTGCTGATGTAGTCACTGAGTCCAAGAGTATGTAGAATCTATAAATCCAGGGATATGTGAAGTGTAGTGATCCAAAAGCAGATGTAGTCTATTGGTCCAGAAGTCATTTTATTCTTTGGATCCAGATTGCAATTGGAAATCCAATCTAGGATCCAAGTCACAGGATCTCCTGTCCTAATTTGAGCAGTAGGCATCAGGCAGGACTACAGCAGCAGCTCCCACCATGACCGAGAAAGACCTGCAGGATGATAAAGCATAAAGACTGCGGGAAAGAAGTAAAGTTAATGTAAGGATATGGACATTTAGAGGAGCAGAGATGGAGTCTGAGTCAGAGGGGGCAGAGAAGAGAGCTCAGTGTCTCATGGAGTGTTCCCCCAGCAACCTAAGCCTATAGCAGCTTAACTAAGGGTTAGATAGGCCAGCCCTAACTATAAGCTTTATCAAAAAGGAAGGTTTTAAGCCTACTCTTAAAATCAGAGAGTGTGTCTGCCTCCCGTACCAAGACTGGAAGATAGTTCCACAGGAGAGGAGCTTGATAGCTGAAAGCTCTGCCTCCCATTCTACTTTTGGAAATTCTTGGGATCACCAATAACCCTACATCCTGGGAGCGTAAGGTTCTGGATGAGCGATAGGGTACTATGAGCTGTTCAAGATAAGATGGTGACTGACCATGAATAGCTTTGTAGGTGAGAACAAGGACTTTAAGATATTAGTTCTAGTCAGTACACGTGCTGCTGCATTTTGGATTAACTGAAGAGTTTTAAAAATCTTATAAGGGCAACCTGAAAATAAAGAATTACAGTAATCCAGCCTGGAAGTAACAAATGCGTGAACTAGTTTTTCTGCATCTTGTTGAGACATGATGTGCCAGATTTTAGCAATGTTACGGAGGTGAAAGAAGGCCGTCCTTGAAATATGTTCTGTTTTGTGTACTCTAGGTGGGAGGGTATTAAGATGAGGACTTAGCCACCCAGGGGTGAAACTGAACAGTACTGGAAGAGCATATGGGAAAGAGACATCACTTAACACCAGTGCTCAGTGGTTGGTGGAGCACAGCCATCCAGAACAAGACCCAGTAAACATAGCAATTGCAGACATCCAAGAATGAGGATGAAGAGCTGGACAGCACCAGGCCTTGACATGATCCAAATCTACTGGCTAAATAAGCACAGATGAACCAGCTGTTAAAAGATGAGACCCAACCAGAGTGGTTGAGCCAAAGTCGGATGGTCCTGATCATGAAGGATGCCCATAACGGAACAATTCCATCCATCTACTGGCCAATAACCTGCCTCTGCACAACATGGAAGCTCCTGTCAGGCATCATTGTGGCCAAGACGAGTAGGCATGTGGCTCAATACATGAACAGGGCCCAGAAATGGGTTTTTGTGACACCAGAGGAGCCTCTCTGGAACCAGCTCCCAGTTAAAGTTTGTGGGGCAGACACCCTCTCTGTGGTTAAGAGTAAGCTTAAAACCTTCCTTTTTGATAAAGCTTATACTTAGGGCTGGCACAGGCCGGCTCATAATTATGCTGCCATAAGTCTAGACTGCTGGGGGATATCGCATGATACACCGAGCCCCTCTATTTCTCTACCTCGCTGTCTCCCTACTTCTTCTACTCTCTACTCTGTCATGTCCCAGTATTTTTGTTACTAACTTCACCCCCGAGGAGTTTCTCTCCGGAGTCCTTCTGCCTTATTGTCTCTCAGCCACCTGGTGATGTGGGCGTGACAGTTCTGGTAGCGAACTGCTATCCGGTGGAGATGTGACCTTGTGTCTGGGATCATGATCAACTTCACCTATCCTAGCCAGCCTGGCCTGGAATCCTGACCTGGATCACCATCTGGTTCCTGGACTCTGCTCTTTAATGATATGCTTCTGGACTTAGTTCTCATGTTTTCATATCCATATACTTTTACGCGTGTCATGTTTTAGTGCTTTGTACTATCTTGACACATATTGCACGTCTACCTGTCCTAGGGAATGGGATCCCTCTGTGGTTCTCCATGAGGTTTCTTCTTTTTCCCTGTCTAGGGTTTTTGGAGTTTTTCCTCATCTGGTTCGAGGGTCTAAGGGTAGAGGGTGTTGTTATGTACAGATTGTAAAGCCCTCAGAGGCAAATTGTTATTCGTGATTTTGGGCTATACAAATTAAACTTGATTGACATGGATACTGGAGTGCTTGGAGCTGCACAAGATCGACAGGACACTAGATGGGGCTGTGGAAGACAACTCTCGAAGCCAATTCAAGGCCAATTACCCAAGTTAGCATCATCAGATTCCCTGCTGGTATAATAACCTGGCCAAAGGAGGAGATAGAAGACACAGATATCAATTCAAAGAAGCTCCTCACATTTCGTTGAGGGTTTCATCCTAAGTCCAGCACCCTGAGGCTGTACACTAAGTGGAAGGAGGGAGGCGGAGGACTAGTAAGTGCGGCGCCACTATCCAAAATGGAACAGCAAAAATCCAGGAATACATCAGGAAGATGGCCCAGGAAGATGAGAAGCTCGAGATATACCAAGGGCTGAAAGAGGAGCTGGAAAGGATGTGGGGAGTAAAGGCATCAGTGGTACCAGTAGTGTGTGTGTGTGTGTGTGTGTGTGTGTGTGTACACATCTTGTAAATTATGTTTTCATTTATTTAGAAATAAAAGCTCTCCAAACCTACCTGGCCCTATGTGGAAAAAGTAATTGCCCCCTAAGCCTAATAACTGATTGTGCCACCCTTGGCGGCAACAACTTCAATCAACCGTTTGCGATAACTGCCATTGAGTCTTTCACATTGCTGTGGAGGAAATATCTCTACTTTACTCTTTATGCAGAATTGTTTTAATTTAGCCACATTGAAAGGTTTTCGAGTATGAATGGCCTGTTTAAGGTCCTGCCACAGCATCTCAATTGGATTTAGGTCCGGACTTTAACTGAGCCCCTCCAAAACCTTAAATTTGTTATCTTTAAACCAATCAGAGGTGGACTTGCTGGTGTCTTTCGGATCATTGTCCTGCTGCATAACCCAAGTGCACTTGGGCTTGAGGTCACAAACTGATGGATTGGACATTCTCCTTCAGGATTTTCTGGTAGAGACCAGAATTCATGGTTCCATCAATAATGGCAAGTCGTCCAGGTCCTGAAGCAGCAAAGCAGCCCCAGACCCTCACACTACCACCATGATTGACTGTTGGTATAATGTTCTATTTATGAAATGCTGAGTTAGTTTTACGCCAGATGTAACGGGACGCACACCTTCCAGAAAGTTAAAGTTTTGTCTCATCATTCTACAGAGCATCTTCCCAAAGGTTTTTGGGATCATCAAGATGTTTTTTTGGTAAATGTGAACTAAATGTGTTCTTTTTGGTCAGCAGGGGTTTTCACCTTGAACTCTCCATGGATGCCATTTTTGCCTAGTCACTTTTTCATTGTTGAATCATGAACACCGACCTTAACTGAGGCAAGTGAGGCCGCCAATTCTTTAGATGTTGTTCTGGGTTCTTTTGTGGCATCCTGGATGTGTCGTTGATGTGCGCTTGGAGTAAATTTGGCAAGCCTTCACTGTTCCAAGTTTTCTCCATTTGTGGGATAAAAGCTCTCACCGTGGTTCGCTGTAGTCCCTAAGCCATAGAAATGGCTTTTTAACCTTTCCAGACTGATAGATGTCAGTGACTTTTTTGTTTTCTGTTCTGGAGTTTCTTTAGATCGCAGCATGATGTGTTGCTTTTTGAGATCTTTTAGCCTACTTCACTTTGTCAGACAGGTTCTAATTTAAGGGACTTCTTAATTCAACAGGTCTGGCAATAATCAGGCCTGGGTGTAGCTAGTAAAATAGAACTAAGTTTTCCAAAGAAAGTTAATTCATGATTTAACAAGGGGGGGCAATTACTTTTTCACATAGGGCCAGGATGGTTTGGATAGATTTTTTTCCCTAAATAAATGAAATTATCATTTTAAAACATTTTGTATTAACTTGGGTTATCTTTAATATTAAAATGTGTTTGATGATCTGAATCAAGTGTGACAAATATGCAAAAATTAGAAATCCGGAGGGGCTCTATATATATATACAGTATATACTGTATATAAAACTATTCATTTCCAGATTTCTAGTGTGTTTACTATAATAAATGGGTTTTTATTTGAATATGCAGGCTGAGGAACTCAGTCCAGGTTTCTCCAAGACAACGCGGCTATACATTGCCAAGGTAACTATGATGTACTGAACTCAGGATACAGCAGCAGGGCAGGTACACGTTTATTGTTTGTAATATTAAAATGTGACGGACTGCATTTTTCAGTTTTGAATACAGGTCTCTGTAATGCATTTTCCAGATAAACCCAGAATTCAGTGAATATTAACCAAAAGTCCCCAAGGGTTTTAAGGGTCAGTTCATCCTGAAACTTCATATTTCTCCTCTTCCTACACCCTATTGTTGGGTTATCTTATTGATAGTTTTGGTGTGAGATGCAGTTTTAAAGATATCAGCTGTAGAGATGTCTGCTCTCTCTCCAGTGTAAGAGATCTAGATGGAACTTGCTCAAAGCACCAAAAAACAAGTCATGACCCAAGTACTGCCGATAATCCAAAGGAGTTTATACTGAGCAGTTTGATGAAGGGACTAGTCATTTTCACGATGTGTTCTGAGCTCTTGAATTTTTTTTATAGTAAATATATTTGTACATATTGTTTGACACTTAGTGTCACCAGGAGCTGGGAAACCTCTCTGATGCCTCAAATTGGACTGAGCTGGCTCTAAAGATGCCCACAAACACAAATGATGTAAGAGCACACTCTTCACCAGAATTATCTGACAGGTGTATGCACGGTTCATTGTGCTATTGCCAAAGGAATTGATCAAATTGATTCTTTTTCATTATTTCCAAGGATGAGGAAGCCTTGAAACTGGAGGCTCAGCTACGAGTGTTAACTGACAGTACAACCTGAGATTCAAGCAGGTGGAGCTACTCAACCCATCAGCTGGTCATCCTTTCAGGACACACATCTTCTTTCCCTTCATTGATGGATCATATTGTCACAGTAAAACTTAATAGAGTTAATTTATTGAGTCTGCATCACGGAGTAATGTTGTCTATTATAATGTATCTAATAATTTAATTTCATCTTAAACACAACAAATTTTACTAACACAAACTGACACAAACATACAAACTACTAAACTGAAAGTTTTTGGTCGTAGAGACTGATGTCTCAGACCATGGACACAAGCAGCTTTATTATTGTAGTAGAGTCTGAAGTACCTAATAGCACTGGATGGAAGCAGGGTTACATTTTGAAGTGTTTTTTAAATCACACACAAGACAAGTGAAGTGTCGGTGTGAATTTTGTTGACTGAAGACTTTGTTTGGCGAGGTACTGTTGTACCTAGAGCTCATTTGCCATGCTGCTCTGTAACATAGTCTTTGTGTGGAGATAAATTCATTTATGTGGATGGAAGAGTAATGATGTGTTTTAATCAGATATTGAATCTTAAAACTTATCTCCGCTCCCCCATCAGATAGTTATGTTAACATCTGCTCAGATATGTTCATGAGTTAAATATTCTTTTGCTGTGAAGTATTTCTTAAGAATTAAAGCAGCACTGGAAGATTTGAAGATTGACATTTGATCTCAATTTCTGTCAGTAATTCTTGTTTTGTAATTGTGCTGTTGCTGATAGTAAATAAAATTCATTTTGTGTTCATGATTCATATTGTGGTTGATTGTTTTTACAAACAAACCTCACCCTTTTTAAGAAGCACCTAATAAGCAACATGTTTTACAGCCTAACAAAAGGGACAGGTCCATTTAAAAGTCTTAATTTATTTTAGACATGCAGCTTATATACAGAGGGTTCAGGCAGAGACAGAAATAAGTAATGAGGCTAGAAATAAAACACAAACATTGCTTTCTGAGTTTATGAAAATACATAAAAATATGGCTTCAACAGCATTCTGTCAGACATTCAAAGACAACTACAGAAACTCCAGAAAGTTGAGAGAAAATGATAAAACTATTTTAAATAGTTTCACTCAATACACGTTTAGTCCACTCCTCAAAAAAAAAAAATGCTCCTTTGTCACCTTTCCTGTTTTTTTTGCCTAATGTTCTCACAAATAGTTAATAATTAAGCAATTAAGAACCAAAATCCATCAAAGGACCTTTAAGGATCTCTAAATCATAGTTACATGTATTGAAATATAGAATCCTCATCAGGAGCAGGCCCTGTAATAATGAGACTCCATCAGAAGCAGATCCTCAGAAAACCCAGCCAGGACCATGGATTAGCATCAGACCCAGTTAGAGCACCCTGACCTAGTCCTGGTCCCTGGATTTTCCTGCAGTCTGAGGCTTGGTGGGAAGAATGAATGGTGCGTCTGGGCCAGCTCAGTCTTTGGCGTCACCTACTCCATCAGCGTTGATGGCAAACATGGCCTCAGCTTCTGGCAGGCAGGGTGAGTCATAGATCTTACAGATCCTAGTTTCTCCTCTGCCCTTCCTCAGGTATAAGCTGTTAACACAAGAGATGACCTCACAACCTGACAAAGAATCTTTGCTCTTACCCTGTTATTAGCTGACTCACTCACCGTGTGGTGGACGCATGAGCCAGAATGTTGCCTCCTATTGGTTTTTTTGGATCTGCAGAAAACATGGCAGCCCCATCAACCTGCGCCACCACCTGGTTGGTTATCACCACTGCGACACCAAACTGTATGACATAAGACCAAGAAAGTGTAACACATGCCTCAGTTTGAACCCCATATTGACCCACATCTCACCATCACTTATGATCATACTTAAGTCAGTTACTGTAAAGCAGAATCATGGCTTCTTGTGTGTTAGAAGTGCATTTTACAACACACACAGCTGAAACTCAGTTTAATACACAAGGATGAAGACTGGTCATCATCAGTGTTTGTCTGTACATAAAAAATGCAGAGCTGAATTCTCACTGTACCATTTGTCAAGGTGCTGCTCACATAACACTTCTGATGAGGAGCTTTCCTGTCTATGCAATCAATGCAGTCAATTCAAACATAACAATCTTAACTAAAACCTATGTTCACAATTCAGCCATAAAAAGGGAAGTTGGTAACGTTCCTATTTTATATTTTGTTACTCTAACATTTTGTCATTTTTACTTATTATAAATGCTGAGAGCCCTTGTGAAACTCAGCACTCATATACAGTACATCTTCTGGCTGAACCTACAGGGGAATATCAGACTATCACCTCTAGAAGTACAAAGTGGCATTATGAGACAGGACAGGCTGGGGCTAGCTGGTTGGCATGCCAACTTCATTAAATATTTTTGGTAACATTAGAAATAGACATGTTTGACATATTTGATACCAGCAGTGCTGTTTCTTCACATTCTGTTGTTGCTTAAATGATGGCCAGGCCGTCACGCTATTTTGAAGTGACTCTTTTGCCTGATTGACTGACTGACTGACTGACTGACTGACTGACGCACGCACGCGCACGCACACACACACACACACACACACCTATGGGGAGCGGCAATGGCATGTGTGCCTACTAATGATGTACCAAATAGAAATTCTGGGCCAATATCACTATTTAAAATAACCATCTGGCCAATAACTGATACTCTTTAGCATCACAGAAATAAAGAAATCTTCTCAATAAAACAATAAATGACACAAAAATGATGTGTGTCGTAGTAAACACAAACACCAAATGGACACGTTGAAGTCAAAAATGTGGTTTTCATCAGAATGGGCCTTTAAAGCTGCAACCAGGTGAGAGACAGCAGATGTTGCCAGTGCAAAATTAATGACACACAACAAATTATCAGCCACTGGTATTAGTGAATGCCACCGTATTTGTCGACAACCGATACCAAATGACAACGTCAGTATCAGCTAATACTGACATGGAGCCGATATGGAAAGTAGGGCTGGTGGAATGAATTTCAGGATTCTAATACAATTCAAATAGTAAAGAGATCATTAATATTTGAACGCTGAAATCCCTATTCAAATGTGTGTTTTTAATTTTAGAAACGTATATGCAAACATTCCTGAAACTCAATCTATTTGTCTTGGCCTCTAATTTACCCAAATTTTAGAAACAAAAAGCTGTAAATCTGCCTTCAGTCATTTTAATGAGACAGACACAGATTTTGATCTGCCACTTCGAACTTTCAGCAGCTGGTAAGGGGTTGAGTGGTCTGAAACTGTAGCACCTCGCAGTCATCACAGCAAACTGCAGCAGTAATAATAAATATTGCTGATAAAATTTACACAAAAAATCTAATTTGAATAATACAAAAAAATCAGGATTGAAATTTGAATTGGATTATAAAGTTAAGATTGACAACATAACCAAGAGAGCTGGGTTCAGCATGAACATCCAAAGTTACACTGGAAAAGGAATGTGACTCAGTGAGCTTAGATTGTGTCACCTACCTCATCCGCCAGTCGGAGTAGCATACGGAGGAAGCGTCCCAGGTGACCCTGTCTTGCCGACAGCTCTCCTCGGCCCGAATAGTCTGTTCTGTAGAGAGCAGTAGCACTGTCCACAATCAGCAGAGCATACCTAGCAGACAGAGACAGTCCTCAGCGTATTTAGGGACAAAGCTCCTCCTGAACCTGGGCGGTCCAGAGGGAGGCAGTCTCACATTTGATAAACTGCCGCAACATTAGCGCTGTGTTTACAATATCCCTGCTTCCAAACTGTAGGCACGCTTTTCCAGCAGCAGTCAACTGACTGACTGACCTAGACTCAGCCATCATGGCAGAGGCTTGGTACAGCAGCTGGGTCTGATGGTCTGTGTTGAAGGCCCGGGCATAAGCCACATTGTCCAGGACATCGCTGCCTACCAGTCCATACCTGTTAGCAGAGAGAGCTCATCTGAGGCACAGTAAGAAACTGATATGTCTCCATTATACTTAATGAACCACATAATTTCAGCATATTGCTAACATATGAAAGTAAAGAAGGTGACTCACCTCTCAGCAACAGCCAAGAGTCTCTCTGGTCTGAAGGTTCCCTCTGTGTCAATGTACATGGCTTTACCTTCTCCACCCCCCTGATCAATGGGCAGCTGTAGACCAACAAGTCACTTAAAGTCAGTGCTTGTTAGCAGAATCAATACCAGTTTCATACCTGTATGGACCTTAAGTCTGAGCACTGGCAGGAAATGTTTTCTTTTCCAAATTTTAACATCTTTAAATGTGCTTGCGAACTCAAACTGCTGTAAAATGCCCATGCAAACTGGACTCTACCTGACATGTGACGGCCAGGGTGTGGCACAGCTGGGTCTTTCCTGTCCGAAACTCTCCAAACATTTCTGTGATGGAGCCCGTTTCAATCCCCCCTGCAGGAGGAAGGAAAATAAAACACTTTAGCAGGTAACTTTAACAGGTAACTACTAACAATCAAGCCAGACAATATTTAAGAGAACAAACCCTGAAGGAGTTTATCCAGCTCCTTGGAGCCTGTAGATATCTGGATAATCTCTGCTCTTCTTTGGTGGAACTCAGTTGCTGTGGTGAAACCCATTGGAACAAGTTTGGAAGCTTCGGTCTGAGAGGGAAGGAAACATTCACTACACCTCCATCCATCAGTCTAAATCAGTAACCACTCCACCTTCTGCAAAACATTTCTGTGAAATGGTATTACAACATATGACTATCACAGGAGAGGACTTCTGTAGCATCTTCAAGTCTATGGACTCCTCAAAGCACTTTACACAACGTGCACACACTGCTGGCAGTCACTGTATTAGATTAATGACAAAAACAAACCATTCACACATTGCTGGTGATGACTTCAGAGGACAGGTTGGGTTCAGTATCTCACCCAAGTACACTTTGCCACACTGACTGTAAAGGTCAAGCATCAAAACTCTCAACGGGAAAACATAATGCCATAAAAAGGCATAAACAGATAGTTTCTTTAAAAATAAGTGAATAAAGCAAATTCTATGTTTGGACAGAGGAGACTGTACGTGCTAGCTGATAAGTAAACGTGACATCCAGCTCTCTTTCATCTGTCACACTTCTCACCAAGGACACATTCATTTGACCATACATCTCAACCTGCACTTTGTCTGGTACAATTTACATACTTATTTTTAGGTTTCTAATGCCCAGTCTTATTTTTACTTTCTCGGTACAATGGCTGCTAAAGCCTTTTTTTGGATTTGATTGGTTTGAAATGATATATCGTAGGAGTTAGCTGCCTTGTTTTAGAATGAACTGGGGATTACATGGTTTTCTGGTTTTAATGTTTTCCACGTCATTCTATGAATATTATTCATTTCTATTTCATCATTCCTCTTTTCACTTCAGGGCATGTGCAGTATTTTATATGGGTTATTTTGTACTCCAGTCTGTTTAATTTATTTATTTTGTACTCTTAGGGGCAAA
Source organism: Mola mola (assembly GCA_001698575.1). NCBI lineage: Eukaryota > Metazoa > Chordata > Actinopteri > Tetraodontiformes > Molidae > Mola > Mola mola. Next base: position 3,279,991 of record KV751333.1, read on the forward strand.
TCCTCAAAAGAATTGTGCTGGTTTTGTGCTGTAAAACTGCAAATTATAAGGGAAAAAAAAAAAAAAAAAAAGAACGTGCAATCTACAAAGCCTGTGCCACGGGTGATTTGCATGTAAATTGCACGCATACAACGCGTATAATTCTATGCGTGCAGTTTACGCTGCCAAGCAGATAGCGTCCACCTTGGCAGCGCTTGTCAAATAGAATGCATGTAAATTAGGGTCTATTCAAAAATTTGCTAAATTTTCCCCTCCCAATACAACTAGAATGTAATTCACATAGGCCAGCGCTAACTGGCAGGGGCAGCTAAATTGATTCAGAGTGATTAACACCAGGGAGACCCGTGTAATACATTTGCACAATCTCTTTTTCTTTTTTTTCTCTCCTCTTACTCATTGACACTCAGCTGGTGGTAACTATAGCACATATAAAGGGCGGTCTTTTGTGTTAATCATTGCAGCAGTGTTTGTAGTCAGGCAATGCACCGCAATGCCAAGCGCACACAAGAAAGGATTTTTCGGAGGAATTTGAGCTATATGCTGTGTTCTGTTTCACAATGTTATTTGTAAAGGAAATGTTGGGTTTCTGTAAGCTATATTCCAGAGTAGGTTATGGTATAAACCTGCTCTATATGAAAACTGTCTTGTGATAACTTTACTTTGGCAATAAATAAAAGTACCTTCACTGTTCAGTAATATGCCTTTTTTCATCTCTGCAACAATTCCATTTTTTTTTTTTTTACCAATGACTATTGTCTCTAAATACAATTAATAGTATTATATAACGTTAATAGTTTTATGTACACTGGTGGTGGCCTTGTCTCAGGAGATAAGCAGGTCACCCACTAAATTCAAAATGCCGCCAAAGCAAAAGCAAATAGAACAATAAAACCGAAGGAAACCAGAGCAATCAATGCAACTCAACTTTTTGCCCTGAAATAAAATTCACCTGACTCACTGATAGATTAACAATGGGCTTCAGTTGTCCTAAAGTGTCAAGATTATGGACAGCCCTGCTCTAACGCATATAGGTCGGGATATAAGATGTAAGACCACAGACATCTCCACACAAACTTATTTAATTTGTTCTGGACGCAGTCACAGTTGTGTCATGAAAATAATGAATGTACCATATTTGTATATATTTAATTTAATTCATTTATTTGTAGTAGTTTGTATTTATGTTTTTATCAGTCTTCTGCCTTAAATGTGATTGTGCGGCAGACCCTACAGGATCAGGCTGACTCTCCCCCTTCAAAAACAAGGTATTTGTAGTCTCAAGGGCAGAAACAATCCTACCCAAGGCCCCCATTATCTCCGTGTAGTTGTCTTGCATTTGTGCTCTCAAGCCCAACAAGTGACAATCCTGCCTGACCACCAACCAGCTGACATGAACTACTCAATATTGAAGCAACTCCACATCTTATATGCCTTGGTGTTAAAACTTGAATTCCCTTAGTGTTGAAGCAAATTTCTCTTGTGCTGTTGCTTATATTCGCTGTTAAACATAAAGGAGACTGTTGACCTCCGTGTAGTTTATGGTGACTGAGGGGGGAGAAATGGGCACTGTGGCAGGTGGTATAGGATATTGTCGTTCAGATGTAGGGTGACCAGGTGCGTTGATGCCAGAAAAGCCAGGCATTGGATCATCTAAAAGGGGATTGCGTTTATTTATTTATTTTTTAACTAATCCAAGTTAGACATATGATGCATGTTGCATCTTGGCACAAAACCACTACTTTATTGCTACATGGCTATGTTGCAATCACAGGCACAAATTGTGTTTGGCCATACTGTGGGCATGTTTACACTGGCATATAATTATTGCAAACATTTTTATGGATAAGGTGCTAAAATATATCAGGTTGCAGGCACAAATTCCACACAAATCATGGCGTCTGCTATTAGCAGGCGCAATCCATTCTTGGTGGATCTGCCAGCCCCCCACTGTTTGCCATGTTTGGTCTCTGTCTTGTCATTTATCCTGTTTTAAGTTATTTGTACAGTTGTATGTAAAACTACCTCACCACTTTCACTGTCCAATAAATGAGAAATTCCATAAAAAGTAATCTGAAAATGCTTTCTGTCATTCTTTCAACTGAAAGAAACTTGAAGTTTCTCAAATATTGACATCAACTTAAAGGCTCCCAAATCATACAGAAGTTACATGATTTCAGATAATTTCTCAGTCAGGTCAAAACATACAGAAAATGCTCAGATTGTAACTTTCATAAAGTCCAAACAACAAAACTGCTTCCCAACTAGAAGAACTCTATATTTGCGGCTCTTCCTGTGTTCGGCTATGTTGTACCACAGCAGAAGTAAGCAGTCCTGGTGTGGCATCTGGAAACCTCAGTTAAAACTATTTTAATTGTGCATTGGATCATCAGCATGATCCTGTTGGTCAGATTTTTTCCCCGAGTGGCACTGCCCCATGCAAGTGTTTCACCAAGCACAGAAACTGCATAGGCAAATAAATGAGTGACTTAACTAGTAACACTACTGATGTAAAATCTGACCACATCAGCAGGGAGGTGAACAGAACGTTACAGTCCAGCAAGAACTCTTACCAGAATCTTGTCAGCCTTGGCCTCACTGATGCCTTTGATGCCGAGCAGCTCCTTCTTGGGTGCATAGGCCACAGCCTCAATAGTGTGGAAACCTGCATCCTCCAGCTTCTTGATGTCACTTGCACTGATCCCACATTGCTGCACATGGAAAAGACACGGTTGAGCAGAAATCCACAACGAGAGAAAAGACTGAAAAGCTGAAAGCGCCATGTTACATATTTACAAATTGTGCATTGTGCATTGTTAAATAAAAGAAGGATACTACAGCTCCTCGACAGGAGAATGTACTGATAACAGTTAACATAATCTGGATGCATGTTCATGTACAGACCTCCAGTCTGCACAGGGGCTGTGGGCCAAAGTTTTCTTCTTCTTCGGCTTCTGCCTGCACTCTTGCTTCGCTGCTCATTGCTATGTCTGACCTGCGACACACAAGATGTTGTTGACGACATGATGTCAAGTAATGTCTGAGGTCCATTCAGTGCTTTTACATATTGAGAATATGCGCTTTCTGCAACTGCTTCTACATAAAAATGATGTCAGGCCTACCTCCCGTCAAAGTAGAAACTCGGGATTAAAAACCCAACCTTGATGTTGATATCGATGACTTAAAAAGCCAATAAAAACAACTTCGCAGCTCAGTCGCTAGCTTAAGAAATAGGTTCTTAAAATTGTAATCTTATTAGCATTGGCCGACATTTGTTCACTGCTAACATTTGTTAGTGCAAACCAGTAGACGAGGCTACGACAGCTGACGCTTTTCTGAAATTTCTAATCATTTACTATAACAGCCTGTTTCTTTTCACTTTACCTTTTCGTTTTACTTCCACAAACCTTCACTGTTTGATAACCAAAGCTCCCGCGCGCAATGTACAGAGACGCAAAGACGTTTTACGGATGACGCCACCTGTAACATGCGCTCTGATTGGTCTAAGGTCGCGTCTGTTCTTCTTCTACTTTGAGGTTTAACGGTAACTTGAATCCAATACGCTGCATTACTGCCATCGTCTGGACACAGTAAATTCCTACGTTGTCAAGTCGGTCAAAGTTTTGCTCTATAAGCCTTGTTCTCTTCAAAAAGCTAAAAAGCAATTCCTAGTACAGGTAGCTCCAAAAGTATTTTGGACAATGACAATTGGACAATTTTCATTTTGCCTCTATACACCTATTCAATGGATTTAGATTGAATTTAAATTGAAGATTTAAGTGCAATTTCAGCCTTAATTTAAGATGTTTCACAAAAAGATGGTAGTTTTTGCATATGTTTAGGAACTACAGCCATTTTATATAGAGCACCTGTATTTTCAGGGGCTGAAAACTATGTGGAAAAACTAACATAATTGTAAATATAACCATAGCTTTTATTACTCGGATGAAAATCTTTTGCAGTCAATGTCTGCCTGAAGTCTGGAGCCCTTGGACATCACCAAATTCTAAGTTTCCTCCCTGGAGAAGCTTTGCAAAGCTTTGATTGCAGCCACTTTCAGTTGATGCTTGTTTGTGGCTCTTTCTACCTTCAGTTTTGTCTTTTGAGTAACTAAAAAGCTACTTTGTTGGGTTGAGATCAGGTGACTGACTTGACCATTAAAAAATATTCAATCTCTTTGCCTTCAAAAAGTCTTAAGTCGCTTTAGCAGCATGTTTAAGGTCACAATCCATCCATCATACACTGTGAAATGCTGTCCTTCCACTTTTGTAGCATTTGGCTGAATGTGAGCAAAGAGTACAACTCTATACACGTCAGAAATTATGTCAGCAGTCATATCATCATTTAACACCAGTGAGCCTGTTCAACTGGCATACATGCCCATGCTATAAGACTGCCTCCACCATGTTTGACACACGACGTGGTATGCTTTGGATCATGAGCTGTTTCTTTCCTTCCCACACTTTTCTCTTCCCATCATTCGGATACAGTTTTATCTTGGTTTCATCTGTCCAAAGAATATCAGATTCCAGACCTTTTGAGGCTTTTAAAGATGTTTTTCTGGTAAAGTTTAATCTGGCCTTCCTGTTCTTAAATGTTACCAATGGTTTGCTGCTTGTTGTAAACCCCCAGTATTTACGTTCATGAGGGTGTATCTTGATCATAGATTTTACAATGATATCCCTACCTTCTCCAGAGTATTCTTGACTTGTCTCAGTGTTGTAATGGGTTTTTTCTTCAAGTATTCCTCAAGTATTCTGCGATCATCTGCTTTAGTTGTCGTATGTGGTCTTCCAGGCCTCCTGAAATCATTTTACTAGCAATTGTCCAAATACTTTTGAGCCCCTGAAAATGGAGGTACTTTCTAATTTCTAAATGGTAAACTGAAAAAAAATCAGTAGTGAAATTCATTTTAAAAATTTTCTGTAACAAGTTCCATTCAGAAATCTTTAGTACACATTACATAGGATACTCCAGGATAAATATGTACTAGAATAAGTTCAATCTACCTGCAGTTAAGAACCATTCCTATACTCAAGCAACTTGTGCTGCCAATTTTCTGCCTTTGTCAGCAAATTTGACTTATTAATCAATATTTTTTTTTAAATTACAAATGTCCTCTATCAAAAGAGATTTAGGGTTCTTTCTTTTTGGTCTTACCATATATATACTGTATATACTCTATATATATTTTTTTATTTTTTCTTTCTGAAACATTAAAGGTAATACCCACAAATCATTTCTTCTTTTTCTTGTTTATTATGTGAAGATTTATCTTTAAACCGTCTTACCAAGGGTGTTAGAATATGTGTGTGTGTGTGTGTGTGTGTGTGTTAGGATTTGTTCAGGATTACTTCAAATTCAAATCAAATTTTATTTGTATACCTCAAAATCACAAATTACAAATTGTCCCACTGGGCATTTACAAACTGTACAGATGTGACACCCTCTGCCCTTAGACCATCGAACCTGTTGAGGAAAAATTAAAAAAAAAAAAAAACCCTAAACGAAGAAAAATAAGAAACTTCGGGAAGAACCACAGAGGAGGGTGTCAGGGTCAGCTAGTGTAAAGTGTCTGTTGTTAGGGTCAGTTAGTGTTTCTGCTCTTGTTTTGAAATCCCTATGTGTCTATTCCCCACTTCCTGTCTAGTCTTGTCCCTCAGGTGTGTCTGATTATTCCCTCTTCCCCATGTATTTAAACCCCGTGTTCCATTCCTCCTGTACCAGATTGTCTTGTCTTCCTAGCGAGCAGTCCAGCGTTTATTCCTTGTAAGTCTCCTTGTGTCCGATCTGTATTCCGTGTTCCGATTACCGAGTTTGCCTTATCCTTACCTGTACCTCTGCATAATTTGAATTCCTGGTTTGACCTTTATTATTAAAACGACTACTGATTTAGAAAGCTCCCTGTGTGTCTCTGTATTATTGGATCCCCCAGGCCCGGTACCTGATAGTACAATCTGGATGGATTGTACTATCATGGATCCAGCAGAGTCAGAGCCAGTTCGCTCAGCCCTGAAGGTTCATGGCGCACATCACCACTGGCTAGAGGAGCAACTGGCGTTTATTCGCCAGGAAATTTTAGAAAGCAGTAATACGCAGTGAATCGAAGTGCGCAACATTGACACATAAATCAAATCTCGTTATTGATCAACTGCAGCAACCGTCTGCTTCTCCAATAGCTCCTAAGGGTTCAGAAGCTGCGGCTGAGCCTCCTGCTTCTACCGTGAGTTTGCACTCTCTCCACCTTTCTAGCCCTGAACGTTTTTCTGCAGAGTCTGGGGATTGTCATCCCTTTTATTATTTTTTTTTTACAGCTTGTTTGGCCAATTTATCCACTCTTTTATAATCCACTATGCCCATGTGTGCTGGAATCCACAGGAATACAACAACAGTACCTCCACTAGCTTTAGGCTCCACAGAACAGATGCTGAATAACTACAGATCAAGACTTTTTTGATAGCATATTGTTCATCTGTTACTGGATCTTTGTACCATCTGTAAAAACCTGTACATGCTACTTATATTTAATTTCTGTATAACTGTAAAATTTGTTGACCAAGACCTAGATTGTCCTTTTCTTATCTTAAGTTAAATTAACAATTATTCTCAGCTGAGTTAATCTAATATAATCATTTCCTGAGTGTAGCAGCAGCCTCTTCCTTTTAGCAGATGGCAGGAAGAGTGAGAGAAAGAGAATAATGTCTGCTCGTTAGCTTTTCACTCCATTCTTGTTTTCACTGGAGCTCTAACTTTTCTTTGCAAATGCTGAAGTGTTCACCTGCCAAACTGGAGTTTCAGATCCACAATTTGTCTTAAAAAAGATTCCTTTGCCAGCTTATCAGATATTTCATTCCCCTCAATTTCTGAGTAGAAATGTATAAATGGCGCACAAGCACTAAAATGTTGCTCAAAGTTTCATGCACACCCTGGGCTGTCTAAAAATTATTAACTAATTTGAGAAACGTGCTGCAAACTCTAGACCACCCTTGAAAATGTGCGGACCACCCTGCAAAGTCTTTAATTTGACAGTGCCAAACTACAAAGTACTAAAACTCTCAAAGTGTTCCGTAATGTTTCCACTCCATTTGCTGAATTATGCTAATGAGGTGGGATTAAAAAATAAATAAATAAAAAAATAAAAAAAAGCATTTCTTCACTAGTTTGAGCATTTGTGTAGATAATGTTTAATATCAGGATTTTAGTAATAAAAAACACACATTTAAACTAATTTCCACAGATAAGACAAATGTGTCTGCATAATGTAGTGGCACAGTGGCCTGGTTCACCTTGAAGGATTTCAAATACTTTCAGGCCATGCGTAAAATACCACAGAGACACCTTTAAAGGCAAATACAATGATATGAGAGTTTTCTAATATAAATGGTCATCTCAAGGACTAATCATACAATTTATTTCAAATGACATGGGATCAATTAAACTAAAGAGGGTACATTTGTAGTACCAATTCAGGATGATTATGGTGACATAAGTTGCAGAATGTGGTTACCTGCTCAAAAGATACCTTCTCCCGCTGGTTATCAGACCCAGACAACCCCAAGAATGACAATAGAATGACCTCCATGTTCTGGCATGGCAATAAAGGACAGAGGGGCAGCTCAAAGGCTGCTGGCACTGCCTGGACAGCACTGGTGGTGTCCCACAGAAGGTTTGTCCCATTGTTGTAGCATGTAGCTTGCTGCACAATGTGGCAACCCAACATGGTGTGCCTGCACCTCAGGAGCTACAAATGGATGAACCAGACCCTGGCACTGCACCTAACAGTGAGCAAAATGTAGTCAAACGTAACAGCTATGCAGCTACTGTTTGGATGTGATACACAGACTGTGAAATAATTTGGTAAGTTCAGCTAAACATTCCATTCACCAAGAACATCAGTTATTCTTTTTAATTCATTGCATTAGCAATATCTTTCTGTAATTCCAGCACAGCATTAGTGAGACCACAATAAGACTGGTGTCCCTAAGTAGCTGAGACCCAGTGAGCCTGTGGGTGTGCTTGGTCATCGTTGGACTAAGAGGGAGCATAACATCATAATATTTTATTTATATAGCACAAAATCACAAATTACAATTTGTCTCAGAGGGCTTTTACAAACAAAATGTGACACCTTGAACCGGTTGAGAATAAACTTAAGGAAGCTCAGAAAGAACCACAGATGAGGGATCCGTTTTCCTAAGATGGACCAACGTTCAGTAAATGTTACATGTGATGAACACAACAATCTGACAGTGACAAAGTATTAATAATGCTGCTGATACATGTTGAAAAATATGAAGTCCATGGGTACATGAAATCTACTGTATAAATCCAGGGCTATGTATAGTCTTTTTTTCCAGATGTGACTGTAGTGCATGGATCCAGATTCATGCTGGGCCATCCAGACTAGGATCCAAGTCACAAGATATTCTTTCCTAATAATAAGCAGTGGGCGTATGCAGGAATATAGCAGCAGCTTTGGCTGCGATCCATGGGAACCTGTGAGAAGACAAATCTCAAAGACTCTGGGAAAGCAGTAAAGTTAGTCTAATGCATTGTTGGGCATTTATAGGAGCAGAGCGACAGGCAAAGAGAGAGGAGGAAAGAGGAGCCCTGGCTACCTAGGCCTATAGATTCTGGGGACTACCTTTAACCCTGCATCCAGGGACCTTAAGGTTCTGGTTGGGTGACAGTGTACTATGAGCTGTTTAAGATATGATGGTGCATGACCATTTATAGCTTCGTAGGTGGATTAAACAGGAGGAAATATGATATCTGATGCTGGCTCTTGTCAGTAAACACACTGCTGCATTTTGGTTTGGTTGAAGAGTCATTAGGGACTTTGGGAAACCGGAAAATATGTAATTGCAGTAATCAGCTCGGAAGTAACAAATGCATAGACTAATGCTTCTGCATCTTGTTGAGACAGGTGTGCCAGATTCACTATGTTATGGAGATGAAAGAAGAAAGTCCTTGTAATCTGTTTCATGTGACAGCTAAAAAACCTGGTCAAAGATAACACCAAGGTTTCTTACAGTGGTGCTGGCCAAGGCAACGCCATCATGATTAACTATGTTGTTAGATAATTATTCTGTCTGGGTCACAGCACAATGACTTCAGTTTCGTTTTTTGGTGCTGGTTTTGATATTTTTCGTATTTGTCTTTTCCTCTGCTCCTCCGATGCGGCTCTGGTTGGAGGAGTGGCTGGCCCTCTCTCTCTCTCTCGTTTGACAAAATGGACCTGTTTGTCATCATCATCGGAATTGGAATCATCAATTCCAATTTATTGTTTTGAATGAGGTGAATATGGAGTAATTAACCTTGTTGTTACAGGTCATTTTATGTATGTATGTCAAAGCCAAAGCTTGGTTCACAGTGTCAGCAGTAAGTCAGACTGGTTCCTAGTTATGGTCGGACCTTTGTCGGGTTTGCTCTTCATGACCTGTTCTGATCATAATTTTTGTTAACAAAATTTATAGATGCAGCAAAATGATGTCAGGGTTCAGTGGACTCAAGAGTCCATTGCTGCTTTTCGTTGACGATATGATCCTATTGGCTTCATTGCACCGCGACCTGTAGCTCAAAGCCAAGTGTGAGCAGTGGGAATTCAGATCAGCACCTTTTTTTCTGAGGCCATGTTTCTACGCAAGAAAAGTGTGGATTGCCTGCTCCATGTCAGGTACGAATTGTTATCCCAAGTGGAGGAGTTCAGGTATCTCAGGATCTTGTTCACAAATGAGAGAAAAATGAGGGGAGAGATTGACAGAGAGATCCGGGCAGCTTTCGGCAGTGATGCAGACACAATACACATCTATTGTGATGAACAGTTAAGATGGAAGTTGACAAACAAAATTGTGAATAAGTGACCACAATGACTTTCCTCAACTGGGGGACTGGGCCCAGCCTTAGAGATTGGAGATCTGGGGAGAGTTCAAAGTAGAGCTGGTGCTCCTCTGTGTGAGGAGGCGCTGAGTCGGGCCTAGATCTTCTGTTGGCATGTGATGGCCCGGCTCACACAACTCTTAGTTTGCTGTCCTCCCTCCAGTGCTCATCTTTTTTTGTGTGTGTATGTCAGATTTCAAATGAAACCACTTTTTAAGTTCATCCATAGTGTGTTCTTCTCCAGATACAACCTACATTGAATATGATTTTTTTTTTTTTTTTTTTTATAACCAGAATTAAAGCTACTATATATTAGCCCTGAAGCTCCACTTCAGAGGTACTAAAGCTGTTTTTGCATTTTGATTTTGGTGCTTTGTCTTTAGTTTATTGTTTTGGCATCTTCTCATCTTTCTATCACTTTTTGTTAGTTACGCTTCAGTCCAATACCCATTTAAGGGCGTTTGTGGGTGTTTCCCTACGCTCATTAGAGCCAACTGGCATGTGCTTTCAGTTTAGTAGAAGACTGGCATTCATCAGTCTAACTAGTCTAACTTTACTTAGCTAGTCTAACACAGGTAGGTACAATTCTACAGTTTAATAGCATGTGCATGATTCTGATGTAGAGTTTGTGTAGGACCTATCTTAAGAATAACAAATTTAAAAAAGAATTTAAGAAAATATTGTGGAATGAATCCCATTGTTTCTCAACATACAGTTGTAAGGAATCTGACACATTTACAGCCAATAATGGCATGATTAGATGGTTATAATGTGTATTTGTACTGCATTCAGTTACATGTAGGTTAAAATATCATTGAATTTTTATTGGTAATTTAAAAGTTTTCAGTGTTTTTTTTAATTGGGGTTGTAAATAGAACATCTACAGTGCTGTGAAGTAGTATTTGCTTCTGTCTTGACTTCGTCTTCCATTCTTGTAAACTTGTCCCACTTGCAAACTGCTGCTGACTAACAAGTACAAAAAGGTTTGTTTTGAATTAGTTACATCTGGTGTAATTGTAAAGTAGAGTTGACCCACAGAACATGACAATATATGTAATTTTTTCCTCCTTTTATTTAGCACTCACAAAATTATTCATACATGGGACCCATAATCCATAATAAAAGACATGTGCAAGGAACACAAAAAACCCCAAAACGGTTATGGAGTGTCACCCTAGTTATCATGCATGATTTTTTAAAAATAGTATTAGCCCCCCCACAAAAAAAACAAAAAAAAAACCAATCAAAACAAACCAACAGAATGCCAAAAAACCTAACCCTAAAGCAATGCTATTACAACTAAAAAGTTACTCTATTATGGGAAGGGAATAAATAAGAGGGGAAAGAGGGGAAAAGAAAACATCTAGAAAAGTTTATAAGAATTGTTATGCAGGAAAAGGTGGTAGTACAATCATGATTGTTGAATACTTTTAAAAACACGTTTCAACATGATGGGTGAGAGGTCAAAGAACTGAAAAGGCAGTTGTTTAAAAACTTTGGTTCCTCTGAAATGAAGACTACATTGAAACAAGGATATATAAGTGGACTGCAGCAACAGTTGACTTTTATTTCCCCTGTTATGACAATGATTTTATTCATTTTTCCTAAAAAAAACTGATTAATTGATTTGAAGGCAAACTGATGTATGGAGAAAGGTAAGTTTGTGAGTGAGTTAATAAGAAACATGAGAAATAATTTGAACATGGTTTCTGAGATGGATATGATTCAACTTAGTGGGATGAATGCTATCCCATATTACATTACAATAATTAATGTAGCGGTAAATCAAAGAATTTTTATTTATTATTTTAACTAAAGAATAACAAATCTTACTCAAGATGCTATTATTTCTAGTCATATAGGTTGATATTCATATTGTTGCTGTTTTTGACCACTCTATCAGCATAATATCTCCTTTGTGTGGCTCAAACTACATGATTGACTTTATTTCTATCCCATTTATACTTTTCATAATTTTGTGGTGTGGGACTATTTAATACATTTTTGGTAAAGTTTGTTTTTGTGCCTGAGAGATTTAGTAATTTCTTGACTGCCCAAAGGCTTGTAATGAGTTTCAGGATTTTATCATTTCAGGAAAAGAATAATTGGTGTTAAGTGTATTGGAGGGAATAAATAGGGTATAAGCCTGCTGAGGTG
>KV751333.1:3292935-3339048 GCA_001698575.1 Mola mola
TTATAAAGATTTTTGCACATGTTGTATTCTATACTGAATTAGAAGTAGTTGGATGACCTGAAATATTTAAATTGACAAACAAAAGAAGGGCAGGGGGCTAATACTTTTTCTACAGCATTATACTTTACAGTCACCTTTATAGATGACAATACAGGATTTTGAGCTGATATAGTATGGAAAGTACAATGATTAAAATAATTACACTGTCCTTAAGGACTTGAGTAATTAATTGCAAAGTTTGGTTGTACGTGTTAATAAAATACCTTTTTTGTATTTACTGTGTGTGGGATTTATACTGCCTCTCCCTTTCCAGAACATACTGCACGTCAATCAGTGGAAGTCATAAAATGCCACTGCCTCTTTTTAGCTTAACAACATGACAGTAATAACTGGAATTTGGGATGCTACAGGAAAGAAAGTGCTTGAACCCTAAAACGTTACAAGATGCCCAGAGTCCTGGACAAGATAAGAAGGTGCCTTTGGAACACCACTTGACACAATGCCTTTAAATGCTGGTGCATCTGAAACCTTAAAGAAGGAAACCCAAGCAATGAGATGCAGATATATTTATATTTCACAACCACTTACTGTCAAAGAGCAAGAACAGCCGGCAGTACATTACATCACCTGAAAGCCCTCTCTCAAAGAGTTGGATAAAAGAACACTTATACAACTGTTGGTTTAAGTGTCAAAATGTACATAACATTTTATACATACTACAGAGAAAGATTCAGAATTTTAAATCTTACGATCAGAAGTAACAATAGCATGATATTGCCAAAGAAAATGTTGCATTTTGTTCCTTAGCTTTCGTTGATTAGTAAGTTCATGCACTTAACATATTTAGACCCTGGACATATAATTCAAAAAAATATACATTAGTCTGCCCTGCTTAGGCTCTCAATGTGTTTCAAAAAAGGTTGACGACAACATGGAAGATTTTAGTTTTTCCGCTTGATATTTTTCTAAACATATGTGAGTGTATGACTGGCCCTGCTCTTGCTAACCACAATGATTTCTTACGTCTTGAACTAGTTAATTCATTCTTTTTGAAAAAACAATCTATATAATAATTTTTCTTTTACATTTTTGCGGCCTGTTCCAACATAATTCATTATATCAAGACCAGACAAATAACTCAACAAATATAAGCAAAACATTGCGTTTCAACGAAAGCAGCCATTGAAAGACTTTTTCAATGATGACTAACCTTTATTGTACCTCAAAAACAGTTTGGTGAAATCTAGTTCTTTCAGCCATTTTCTGACAAATAACTGTCTTGTAATTCACCATTAGGAACTGAATAAAATAAAACAAAAAGCCACACACAGTATCATTCCCTCCAATGAATATTTCAACACCTCTGGCTCCTTCAAATATGGTCTTTAAGCGAAAATCATTGCCACATACCCAGGCAACCCCCGAACTCCCACCAACCCCAATTACCAAGAGGAAAAAGGAAAAGTGTTTTCTTCCATCTCCCTATGTGCCTTGTCACAGAATTCTTGGATGTAGTTCTTTGAGGGGGAGCTTCTCACCAATCCTCTTTAATCTCTTCCTAAAAAAAAAAAAAAAAAAAGCTTAGTTAAGCTTCTAGTTGGAGCAGTCAGTCTCAGTAGGATGTGACCCAGTTGCAAATGAAGGTGTTTCACTGAAGATCACAGCATCTCCTCCACTTTCTGGTCCGTTGTTCAGTGACATCTTGTCTAGAGCTGTAGAGAAGACCGTTAAGTTGTATTTCATGTTACATGTTGTTCTGCATCAACCAGAAAGCAACAGCACTTTGTTTTTACTCATACTTAATTTTGTTTTTACTTAATTTCACATACCAATTCCATTGGTATGTGAAATTTTCAGACTATCAGTACAGTTATGTAGATAATTTGGTAATTGGTGGTGTGCTGCAGTATAGGTCAGAAACCCCTCGTCCTCATTTACATCAGGAATGATATGGGCCAAAATAAAAACTCAAAGTGCTCCTCAAATAATTTTTTCCTAAGTGTTTCTGCCAAAACCAGCCACTAGGGGTCACAAGGGAGGAGATCCTGGTGATTGGAGCAGACTTCAATGGGCATGTTGGGGAAGGGAACAGAGGTGATGCGAAAGTTTGGTGTCAAGGAAAGGAACCTGGAAGGAAAGATGATATTGGTTTTGCAAAAAGAATCGAAATGGCTGTGGTGAATAGCTACTTCCGAAAGGGGGAAGAACACAGAGTGACATAAGAGTGGAGGCAGGAGCACAAAGGTGGACTACATCTTGTGTAGACAATGCAATCTGAAAGAGATTGGAGAATGCAAGGTAGTGACAGGAGAGAGTGTAGCCAGACATCATTGGATGGTAGTGTGTAGGATGATACTGGTGGTGTGGAAGAGAGCAAAGGCGGAGCAGAGGATCAAATGGAAGCAGCTGTGTGGACTTCAGGGAAAGGTTTAAAAAGGCTCTGGGTGGTCGTGAAGACTGCCAGATGACTGGATAACTATAGCAACAGTGTTCAGGGAGACAGTGTTTGGTGTGTCATCTGGAAAGAGGACGGACGAAAAGGAGACTTGGTGCTGGAATGAGGACTTATAGGAGAGTATTCAGAGGAAGAGGTTGACGAGGAAGAAATGGGCTCGTGAGAGAACGGAAGAGAGTCCACAGGAATACAACGTAAGGTCTAGAGGGAGGTTGGCAAAGGCTAAACAGAAGGCGTATGATGAGCTACATGACAGGCTGGACACAAAGGAAGGAGAAAAGGATGTGTATCGACTAGGAAGGATGTGCAGCAGGTTAGGGTGATTAAGGACAGGGATGGAAATGTACTAACAAGTGAGGAGAGCATGCTGAGAAGATGGAAGGAATACTCTGAAGAGATGATGGAAGAAGAAAATAAGAAGGAAAGAAGTGTGGAGGGGGGGGGAAACTGGAACAGGAAGTTGGAAATATTAATAAAAATGAAGTGAGAAAGACTTTGAAGAGGCTGGAGAATAGAAAGGCAGTTGATCCTGATGACATACCGGTAGAGGTATGGAAGCGTCTAGGACAGAGTGGGACAATCAGTGGTACTGTAAAAGGGAGTCAGGAGTGGCAGAGAAGTAGGTTACATTGGTGCAGGATATGTATGAGAGCAGTAAGATAGTGGTGAGGTGAGCTGTAGAAAAGACGGATGGCTTCAAGGTGGAAGTGGGACTGCACCAAAGATCAGCCCCTTGTTGTTTGCTGTGGTGATGGACAGTCTGTCAGATGAAGTCAGGCAGGAATCTCTGTGGATGATGATGTTTGCAGATGACATTGTGATCTGTAGTGAGAGCAGGGAGCAGGTGGAAGAAAACCTGGAGAAGTGGAGGTATGCGCTGGAAAGAAGTGGAATGAAAGTCAGTCGCAGCACAACAGAATACATGTGTGTGAAAGAAAGGCAAGTGGAGCGGTGACGTTACAGAAATGGAAAAGGTGCACGAATATTTGGGGTCAACTGTTCAGATCAATGGGCAGTGTAGTTAAGATCTGTGACAATATGGTAGCAGCAGTACATAGTAAAGTAATGGGAAAGGTTTACAAGAGGGTAGTGAGACCAGCAATGTTGGTTTGGAGAAGGTGGCACTGACCAAAATACAGGAGGCAGAGCTGGAGGTAGCAGGGTTAAAGATGTTGAGATTCTCTTTGGGAGTGACTAGGATGGACAGGAGTAGGAATGAGCACATCAGAGGGACAGCACAGGTTGGATGTTTTGAAGAAAAAGTTAGAGAGGCCAGATGTGCAGGAGGGACGGCAAATATATTAGAAGAAGGACGCTCAACAAGGAGCTACCAGAGAGGAGGCAAAGAGGATGTGATGAAAGACGATATGTAGATAGCTGTTCTGAGAAGATGCAGAGGACAGGGAGAGATGGGAGACGATGACGTCGCTGTAGTGACTCCTATAAAAAAATCCTAGGTAACGGCGAAAGAAGTTTCTGTCATTTTAGGTAGTTCATATCATGCTGCGGATCCCGATGATGGAGGATGACAATACTTAAAACATTACTGGTCAACCCATATTTCATTGTTTACTACTCCTGGTATAGCTAAAGCCACAGAATCTTGATTGCCCCTGGTGGCTGGCTCCTATATAGGTCTTTAGCCCATCCTCCTCCTTAAAAACTCCAAAATACTCTTCAAATATTTTTTTTAAACACGTCTTTTCATGCTTGTGCATGTTCAAGTGTTAATTTTTCGGGACAGTTTGGCTTGAAAAACTTATTGGGTGCTATAAAAATGGGGTGAAACGTCATGAGCACTGAGAACTGCTCTTGATTGAGCTTGTGGGTGTATGGGTGAAAGCAGAAATCACTAGTGAACTTGCTATTTGGGTACCAAACGGAAAAAGCTATTAGTCCAGGGAAGTCAATCATTTTTTTGCTTCATGTGATACTAAGCAAATTTCATGGGAAAGAATGGGGCCCTGCCTCTGGTGCTGCATCCAGACTTCCTTTACCAGATGAATGATAAAAACTTACCCTGCAGTGATGCTGAGCTGGTACTGGGTGGTGCTGGTGTGCTACTGTTGTCCAGTTCATCCAGGTAGAGTCGATAGTGATGGCCACTGTCATCTTCATACTCCACATTCTCATCATCGCTGTCGACCTCTGGAGCCACATACACGACCTCGAACTCTATCTGTCCTCGCTGACACGGACACTCAGAATGAGCTCTTTTGAGACAAGAATGTGGTGCTGTGAGGTGTGTTAATGTGTCTGGAAGCCTGTGTTACCTGTTGAGACAAAATTGTGACTGCTTCCTTGTGTTTGGCATCTCGTAAATTGATGCTGTTGACAGCAAGGATGGCATCACCAACGTGCAAACCTCCACATCTGTCTGCAGGCTGGCTTGGATGGATCTCTGAAATCAGAATATGAACAATTTTGAAACCATTTCTGGGAGAAGTTTTAAGTTGTTGTTTTGTTTGTTTGTAAGAGATATACTGACCAGCCAATAGGAAAGACTCTTGTTTACTACTTTTACTTAGTTCACTCAAACCTAGAGATGGGCATTGTTACAATTTTATTGATGCAGATACTGCTTGATACTGATACTCTTACCGATATTACTGTCTACAAGTTGATGCAGAAAATAAAGATACGACATAAAAAGTTGTGGAAAAAAAATCTAGTTATTTCAATATTGCCACAAACTGGGCAACTACTTGTCCTTGAGCTAACAAAGCTAACAAGAAGCTAACAAAATGGTTTAAAAACTGTAACAACAGAAACATTAGGTCATTAGAACAATGGAGAGGACATCGCAGGCATCTGTCTTGCATAGTGTGCAACTACGATTACTGGGAGAACATAGTCTTAAAGGTGCAGTGGGTAGCTTTTATAAAAATAAATTTTCATTATAATTGCTAAAACTACCACTATTTCCTGACATGGATACATGAGATAGACTGAAAAAAGCCAGGCTGCTTTACGCCTGCCTATGGCTTCTAATGCCATTTGCAAAAATGTGTCACTTCCCAAAAAGAACAAATCAGATGTGTCAATCATTGCTTGAGTGACCAGCGACGTGCTATGAAAGCCGAGTATGATCAGTGACATACGGGGTCGAGGGGCTTCATAGAGCACAATTCATTTCTGTTTATTGAAAAATATTTTTTCTATAATTCATTTATCAAATTTAATGTGTTAATTGACAACTCTAAAAAAAAAAAAAGACAAGTAAAGAGCTGTGTGCTATACTTACTGTAATAGAGATTCCAAGCCCCTCATGATCATCTTTGACTAGCACAACCTTTCTGATAGGGCCAACTCCTTGGGTTTTCTTCAACATGTCTGGGTCCTGTGATTACATTACCACATTTCAGCTTTGTAACAACAATGAAAGGTAGCAATGCTTTCACCAACATTGTAGTTTTAAACTCACATGGCCTACAGGAGAGGGAAGAGGTTTCTTAGCATCATTACGACCTCTACATGCTCGGATGACAGTCTTATGGCGGTGAAGGTGAATCTCTGCCTCCAGTTGATTCCACAACTTGTCATGTGCTGGCCCTTTCATGTCACGGCCCAGTAACTGGATCTGCTGCACCCTGCAAGACAAACAAAAAGACTCTGCTATTCATTAAAAATTTCAGGTGGGCTCTCAATTATTTTTTTTTTAATGCATTTTCATTCCCATCCCAAATAACAGATAAAGAGGAGATAAAGTTATTAAAAGCTTTTCATTACTTGTAAAGTATGCCCGTGGTGGCCTGCATTGTCCTCTCTGATTCTAGAAGCGTAATATTGCTGTTATATATATTTTTTCTAGTCCTTTTGGACAAGAAGTTGCCCAGTTTGTGGCAAAAATTAAAAAAAAATTCAACAACTTTTTGTGTCGTTTTTCTGCACCAACTCGTTGAAAGTCACATCGCTAAGAATATCAGTAAGTACCAGTATCAATAAGATGTGTCTGTATCAGTATCAATAAAATGGTAAAGATACCCATTTCCATATATAATTTTACACAGACACACACACCTGCTTTAAATTGGTAAGGTTTGTAGTAAAAGCCACCTTGTCAATATGTTGCTAATAAGCCTTCAATTCAGCCCTGCTATCCTCATCTTACTTTCCACTTTCGTAACTGTTGTTTGCCATTATGGTGGCTTGTACTACACCGAAAGATCAGCTCGCTGAAAATTTCTCCTTCCACAAAACTTACAAGGAGCATATCTCCCATCACCATTTTCAATATAAGCAAGCTAATCTTCTCTGCTTTGGTATCACCAAAGCAGCTGTTAATTTAGGTCCTGTGAGCCGGCCAAAATGACTAAATGCTGACAAAAAAATGCACATGCACCCAGGAGAGCTTTCTGGAGGGGCGGGGGAGTGAAAGGTGTGCTGTTAAGAGTGCATCAGGAGAGAATGAGAAAAGCAAATTTCATGCAGATAGCCTGAAACAGTCACATCACAATTTGTACTTGATGGCCACGATAGTCATTTAGTGTATCTCCCGTGAAAAAGTCACAAGTATATTTGATATATCGCCAAAACCTAGAGGAAAATATCTATTGATAGACATTTTCTCTCATCTCAGAATATATATCAGCCTTCCGAGTGATGAAAGGTTGACAGTATTTATTGTATATTAAAAAAACAACAACATTGTTTTGGCCTGGTGGCCTACCAGGTCTGTACAACAGTAGGGGAAACCCTGCACTATTATTGAGCTTCACTTATACAAGGTGTCATTGATTCCTTTTGGAGGGATGGATAAACACACCTATGTATAATCTATGATACCACTTGTTAAGAATATCAATGACAACATTCTAACGTGTCTTGTTACTGAAGTTTTCAACTTTAATCTGCTGTGAATTACAACACTTTTACCTGCCAGCCAATTCCTTGTCCAAGTATTTGGCAGCTAGTCTGGCTCCATATACTTCGGCCTGCAGTACTGCCATGTGTCTACGAAGGGCCTCATTTTCTTTCTTATACAGTCTCACTTCTGCCTCAAGCCTTTCCTCTGCCATTTTCTCCTTCTTGCTGGCCTTGAGTTCCTGTTCCTAGAACAAGCACATTACAAAAGAAAACCCAGTTAATCACCACAATAACAATTACCATAGTAGTTGACACACTGGCTATAATGCTTTCTCAATACTGTACATATTCAAATGAATCTACACATCATTTATTGTAATAGAATGACTGACAGACGTATAATCATGTTCTTTTTGAATGTTTCACTGTAATATATTGCTTAAAAGGAGTCAATCACTGAGAAAACTCAAAAGTCAATGGAGTTATATTACTACAAAAACTGAACTTGGAAGAAAAATGTTTTTCTTCAGAAGTAACCTAGTAGTGTCAGCCAGGCTTTGAAAATGTGTTTATAGCTAAACTATTTCGTGAGATATACAACATTAATTTTGTGAAAGTGGATATCTGAAAAGCGATTAAGCCAGTCTGCAAAATGTTAGCAGTTGATGCCAAGCAGGATGGGAAACACAACAAATCTTTTCCATCACCTGAAAAGGTACCATACCTGTGACCACACTAAGAGCATGAGCTTATGCTAGCCCCACTTCACGCACACACAGTCCACAAATAACAGCCAAAGTAAAGTCAATAAAGTCAAAGTAACCTTAATATAAGCAGTAGCAGCCAGTGAATCATCCTTCTTAAGTTTCGAATCTGGAGGGGAATGGTGTTTTTGCTTTGACCTGGGTGCGCTACGAGTTTAGGGAGAAGGGAGCAAGGGGAGACAGTTGTTTACTGTTTGGAATTTAGGCTGCAGTACCTTTTTTAAAAGCTGGGTGTCAGGGTTACATATTGCTCCTTTAGGATTTTTGCTTGGTGGCTATGTCTATGTATTTGTATGAGTTGTTTACAGAATAGAATAATGTAGCCAAAACTGACTATTAATTTGTTTATTTTGCTGACACAAAAAAGGAAAACATATTTATAAGAGGACTGTATGAGAGAGAGTGCTGCTCTTAATTTTCTTTTGCCAGTAGTGGGCCCTGCTACTCTCCTGACCATGGGAAGGTATTTTATACTAGTGATGTTAGAACAAATTTGGGGGTTTGAATATAATTCAATTAGTCAAGAACTCATTAATATTTGAATGCTGAAATCAATATTCAAATGTGAGTTTTTATTTTTAGAAATGTTTTGGTAATATTCTTGAAACTCACCCTTGTGCCTTGGCCTCTAATTTACCAACATTTTGGGAACAATAAGCTTTTACGCCGCATCAAGTCATTTCACTGAGGGAGGTGCACAGACATTGCTCTAAACTCTGAAGATTCAGCAGCAGCCCCCTGCGATGAAAGCTTTTTAAAAAAGCCTTTTAAAATGCTTTGCCATTTGGCAGAATTCTCTAGTAGGTAGTTTGTACATGAGAAGAAAACACCGGCATGCAGTAACTGCACTGAATACTACCAAACTGCATCACTGCATGCAAGCAAGATGTGCTAAAAACACAACGGAATCGTACACAAAGAAACCGGGTTCAAGCACTGCAAAGACAATTGGGCTATAGATAATCTATGTGCAACGATGCATAGGGCAGTGTTTGATGCATGTACATACATAGTAAATATTAATATTTGAGCATAAAAACTTGAATATAATTTGATTATTACAAAAATTTAAATTAGAAATGGATACCATTATTGATAGCATTATTTAACAAGAATGTGTAATGTGAATCCTTGGTATGAAAACCATTAAGAAAACACTTTATGCTCATTATTGGAAGCTCATGTTTTTCAATTTTTTATGTTAAACTATATTCTGAAGTTTAACTCATTAAAACTGTGGTTTCTTCAGGTTTCAGTCAGGATGCTCTTCAACGTAGCAGCATTAGCAAAAAATACATATCATGAAAACTATCAATACTGATCAATATGGAAAAAATATACCATAATCACATATTGCCTAGCCCTTCTAACACAATCCCCCCACCACAAACTGTTTACAGTATATCCCGACAATGATGTTTTGTGGATTGGCTGAAATGGCCGATATGAGGTTGCAATGTTATTAAATGCTGGCTGTTCAATGTATTACCATATATTATCCTATTGATGGGGGTGGATCCATTTGTATATGTAATGCAGTTGATTTGCAAGACAGTAGTAATAAAAAATTTGGAACTGCAAATTCTCCTTGTTTTGGGTTTTTGTAGAGTTGTTAATTTGATTCTGGGAATTTTGTAGCAGCGGCTCTGTTTTTATGTGTAATGCTAGAGCCTTTAGACTCTGTGACAGTGATTCCTGAGATAATTCAGTTTTAAGTGACTAGAATTATCACCATCAGTAAGGTCATGTACACACGCATCCACAGTACACTAACCACAGTCATTGTATACTTTGATAATCATTATAAAGCTTGTTACAGAGTTTAACTAAATTTTGACTCTTTCTTATAAAACACTAAATCAAAATGTGTAGTACTACATAAAATGAGAGAGCACACATGACTAATACTTACACTTTTAAACTTAGAGGTGACAACAATTTTTCAATCAGGCTTTGAGCTTAGTTTAGTGGTCTGTTTTGCACACTGCCAAAACTGAGGTGAAGATCTGCCTGCCTATTACTCAAAAACGTATTTACCAATGGGAAGGCACCACTGAAAAGCCCACCAACATGAGAGGTTTGTGCCAAACCCAAAACTGTCACTTAAGGGATTGCAAACGAGAGAGGTAGGAGCAATGCCGCAAAACTCACAGTGTGCACAACACTCTCAAAAAAGCAAAAGCCCCAAAGTTTGTTTGGTTACACAAAGTTTTTTGCAAATTACAAGTTTTGCTTTTGAAATGACTTTGTCTTTGTTTCAGAGTGTCTTCTCTCTCAAATTCAAATTTTGTTTGATTAAAAGTTTTGTTTGGTCTTTTTGGCAGAAATCTAATTCCATACAGTCTGACCCTGCTCCTCACTGATGGAATACCTTGAAATAGTTGTCACCGCATACCATATGTAATACCATATAATACACACTGTCTTCACACACATACCCTAGTGTCATGAACGTTGATGTTCCTTCATTGTCTTTGGGCCTTGGTTTTCTTTAACGTGTAACAAATTAAAAAAAAAAATATGTTGTAGATGTAAACTAAAATATTTTGGATTAAGTTAAAATAGACCTCTTTGGCCACAATCAGCGAAGGTATGTTTGGAGAAAAAAGGGAGCGTTATATCTGTAAAAAAGCTGATACTTAAAACAGGATGGATTCTACAGCAGGATAATGATCCAAAACATACTTCAAATAATACTTCAATAATCCGGAATCTGTGGGTAAATCTTAAAAGAGCTGTGCATGCAAGACAGCCCAAGAAAATTTAAGAACTGGATATTTTGCAAGGAAGAATGGGAGAAAATCCCAAATACAAGCATTAAAAGATTTGTAGCTGGCTAGAGAAAGCATTTGCAAACTGTGATATGTTACTAAGTACAGAGTCCCAAACTTTTGGACATCCCATAACTGTGTTTTTTTTGTTTTTGGTTCAATTTCTGTAATAAAAAGTAACTACGCATTAATGTTTGTTGGTAATATTGTCCCTTTTTTCATATTCTACAGAGACTGTCTGCAACTGTGGGGCTTACAGTGGATGCAAAAACATCTCTAAAATTGGATATATCACTGCAACTGTATAAACCATAATTGTCAAAATTAAAATATTGCACATTTCATGTAAATATAAAATGTATGCAAGGACAACTTTTTGGATTTTTAATTTTATTTCTAATTTGATTAAATAAAAAAATGACTTATCCAAACTTAATTTTTTTTCCCCAGATGCACTCATATGTACAGTACCTGTTTATGTGTGGTTCCATTTTTGTTATCCTCTAAAATTTTTTCTCATTCACAGTTGGCTGCACAAAGGATGTACAGTTTGGTACATAATTATTAGGACAGTAATACAATTTGTCATTTTGTAACTGTATACCACGACAACAGATGTGAAAAAGAAAAGAAGCAATCAAAAAATGCTTGAAGTGTACAATTTCAACTGTAGTTTTAGGGGGTATCACAACAATACTAATGGGATTGGAAAATTACTTTTGAGAAATTGTGAATGTCTGCCTGATGGCTGGCCGGGGTCCTCTGGCCCAATCGCTGACCTGTCATCAGCTCCTGAGAGCTTTGCTTATTCACTTCAGTTAGCTCTCATTAACTCTACTGGGCTGGCCTTTGCTTCAGTTCATTCTGATTTGCTTCATTTAGGTCCAATTATCATCAGCTGGCTGCTGTAACTTTCAGTCATGGCCCATTAGCGTCAGCTAGCACATGTTAGCTTCATTTAACAGTCCTCAGCTGCTGTTAGCTGACATTACTTTCAGTTAGGTCACATTAGATTCAATTAGCTGCCTATAGCTTCAGTTAGCTATTTTTATGTTTATTTACCTGCTATTACTTTGACTTAGCATAAGCTAATAAAGAGAGATATCTCTCATTACATTCAATTAGCTGCTGTTAGAGTCATTCACCTACCATTTGCTTACGTTAGCTCCTGTTAGCTTGAGATTGCTTAAATTGGCTTCAGTTAGCAGGCATTAGCATTTTATTTGTGAGTGTGCTGATTTCCCATTCAGTTATCAGTGAGTGAGTGAGTGACAGCCACATATCAAATGCAACACTCCTATCATGTAAAATAGATCTTGATTTAAATGTGTTCATGTTACACAGTCAATCCACCAATCAGAAAAGGGGAACTTAGGTTTAAATTAGCCAATCAGAAAAGCTGCTCTCATGCAGCTGTCACCACACTCTAAATGCTGTTAATCATAAAAAATTGATTATGTTTTTGTTGAATATTTAGGAGTCCAGTTTTACGACTGCATACTAGGCCTATAACGGTACACGTATTTGTACGGAACGTTCGGTTCGATCGGGCCATGTTCCGAATATTTGCATACATAGCAGTTAAGTTTATGTAAATCCAGTTTTACCATGCAGAACAGTTTAAGTCAGGTTCTCACACGGACATATTTGAGTGACGGACAGGAGCAGATTGTCTCCCCCTCCCATGTGGAGCAGTCGAGTGGCCATACTTGTCTAATCTAGCCTCTGGTTAATGTTAAGACCACAGTACATTTGCTTTTCGACAGCAGCACAGCCTAACCTCTGGCAAACGTCAACATGGACAGTGAACACGAGTGAGACGAGCTTTAAGACCCGCTCTCAAAGTTTAAGTCTCCGGTGTGGGAACACTTTGGCTTTCCGGCGCAATATGACAAGGATGGTAAAAGACAAGTGGACAAGACAAAAGCTGTGTGCCAACACTGTAAATAAGTGGTTGGGTATGTGCCTGGAAATACTTCAAACATCTTGACTCATGTCAAGCGGCACAACTCGGGCATCAACGTCACAGAAAAAAAAGACAGACTTAGTGCAAACAACAATATCGCCATCAATGAAAAAAAAAAAAAAAAGAAGAAAAAAAAAGAACCTTTTCCCAATGATTCGAATTGTGCCAAAGCAATTACCAACGCCATCAGAGTTTTCATAGCAGCCAATCTAAAACCATACTCCATTGTTGAAAACAAAGGATTCAGAAACACAATAAGAGTGATTGAGCACCGGTTAAAAATGCCTTCTCGTTCCTACATGAGTGACACAATCATAACACGCCTCAATAAAAAAGTAAAAGCCAATGTTGTCCACGACTTGTCTGAAGCACCCGCGGTAGCACTCACCATGGACGTGTTGAAGTCCAGGGCTACACAGGGCTTTTTGACAGTGACTGTCCACTACATAACGCCTAAGTGGGAAATTAAAAGTCACGTTTTGCAAACACGCCCCATATATGACCAATACACAAGGACAAATCTAGCAGAGGCATTTCAGGGTACAGTCGGAGTAGAAGTTTGAGAGGCCAGGATCACTAATAACCATCACTAATGATAATTCAAGAAAGATTGTGAAAGCAGAAAGTGAAGCTGTACTCGGGCCCCAAATTGGTTGTTTTGCTCACACAATAAATTTAGCCTCACAAAAAACAACAGCTCTCAACCAGGTGTCCAGACTGCTAGGGAGACTGAGAAAAATGGTGTCCTTTTTTCATCATAGTACAACACCAGCACACAAACGGGAAAGTAAACAGGAGATGCTTGGCATAAAAAAGCACAAGCTTATCTATGATCTTCCCACCCGTTGGAACTCCAGTGATAAGATGCTTGAGAAGTACCTGGAAAAGCAAGCACCAGTGTACTCAGCCCTGACAGAAAACGTTATTAAGAAGAAAAACATAGCCACACTCTCTGATCAGAATGTGAAACTGGCAGTGAAAATAATTCAAGTTCTAAAACCAATCAAAATTGCCACAACAATGTTGAGCACAGCCAAGAAACCATCAGCACCAATGACCCTGCCCACCAAAACCACAGTGCTCATGAGTATGCAACCCGATGATGAAGACAGTCCAAATGTGAGGGACCTCAAGGCAGCCGTAAGGGAGAACCTGGAGGGCAGATGCCCTAATGTGGAAACTCAAGACTTCCTTCAAAAATGTACAGCTCTTGACCCAAGTTTTAAGATTCTTCCTCATGTGGATGACGCCTGCTGTGACAGAATCTACAAATACCGCATCACAGAGATTGTAACCATGGAAGAACAGGTATTGGACTGAATTTAATCGGGCATAACATTTCTACATTGATTAAATTGAACAATTTGCTGCTACACTGACATTAGTACGAAAAAATATTTTGCTTTGCAGAGAAAGGAAGTCACAGGGACCGCAGCAGCAAGTCCCC
Source organism: Mola mola (assembly GCA_001698575.1). Lineage (NCBI taxonomy): Eukaryota > Metazoa > Chordata > Actinopteri > Tetraodontiformes > Molidae > Mola > Mola mola. The sequence goes on from KV751333.1 coordinate 3,307,145, forward strand.
CTGCAGGCAAAGAGCAGCCACAGGTATTGTTAATTCTATAGTGCATTATTGCACAATTTTAAACATCTGCTGCTACAGTGTCATCAGATCCAATTTAACATTTATTTTTTAGAGAAAGGAGGCCACAGGAACCACAGCAGCAAGTTCCTCCTGCCAAGAAGTCTTCCATAGTTGAACTGTTGGGTCGGCTCTTCAAGATTTATTTGGGACAAAAGAACACTTTGCAGCTGGTGACACAAGAGATTACCTCCGGGTACCCAACTCTCCTCTCCCCTCCGGGGTTAGGAGGGGGGTTCAATGTCTCCAGCAGCAGATGCCCCTGATCTGGATTCCAACCTATGTGAATGGTGGAGGAGTCATGAGCTCACATATTCTTGTGTTACCAAATTGGCAAAGAGATACCTTGCTGTACCAGCTACCTCTGTCCCAAGTGAAAGGGTATTTTCTAAAGCAGGGGAAATTATATCTGCCAAAAGATCTGCCCTGATTTCTGAGAATGTGGAAAAGTTAATTTTCCTGTCCATAAACATGAAAGTTGATGATGATGAATAAAACTGAACGAGGAGCTGTAACTGTTCAATGCTGATTTTAAGTCAATGTATCATTAATCATTCATTTATTTAAACAAGTAGAAGAAATTGTAAAGAGTCTGAGCAGACTATAGGCTACTGATGCTGTATGAATGCACTGTTTATACCCACAGTCTTGAACATTTAATGACTGCTGCACTTTAAACAAAATGGGAAACTAAGTTCTTAAAACAGAAAATAAATCTTCAAAGCAAGTCTTGTTGGGTTAACAATAAATAATGACAAGAAATTAAATGTTTGGCTTTACTTCCCCATAATTACTGTACCAGATAAAAAAAATGAACCGAGATCTGGTGTCCTGTTACACCCCTACTGCATACTTCTTTCTCTTTCGGCTTTGCGAATCATCCCCTTCCATCTCTCCCTATTCTCTGCATCTTCATCTCTCACACCAACTATCTGCATATCCTCTCTCAACACATCCATAGATCACCTCTTTGCCTCCTGCCTGGTAGCTCCACCTTGAGCTTCCTTCGACCAATATATTTATTGTCCCTCTTCTGCACATGTCCAAACCATCTCAGTCTGGCCTCTCCAACTCTTCTTTTCAAAGCTTTTCTCACTTCTCATTCTCGACACCAAGCCTGCCCATCATCTCTGTTCCCTTCACCAACATGCCCACTGAAGTCTGCTCCATCATCCTTCATCTAACTTGCTCCAGAATTTCTCTCTCTTCAATCTCACAGCCAACTTGTGGGGCGTAACGACTGACAACATTCATCATCACGTCTTCCACTTTCCAGCTTCACACTCATGACCCTGTCCGACACTCTTTTCACCTCTACAACATTCTTTGCATACTCCCAGTTTTCAGACTGCATCAAAAATTTAAGTTCCTGGGGTGCCAGTCACAATTAATGCAATCCACAAGGTTAAGGAGGTGGGAAACTATAAGCCCCCTGGCTCAGCCTTGACCACAATCCACCGTGACCTGAATGAACTCAGTGGGCTGGGATTGCTGAACACTAGAGCTGAAAAGGAGGGGGGAGGGAGAGGGTAGCAGTCCCTTGACTACACTGACCAGGATGCTTACTTCAGCATTCAGATATTTGGAATAGTAGCATAGTAACTGCATCCTGACAAATAAAACATTTTTTTCTACCAGAATGAACAAGATTATAAGATTTTTTTTCTAATTAACTTATGTGATTGAGCTATATCTAGAATTCATAACAGATCAGCAACATCAATGTTTCCACGACCTTCACATCCTGGGTCCACAAGCAGCCAGGAACCTAGAAGGAAATGATTCTGTGAGTCATATGAAGAGCCTTGCTGCCAAGTCCTTACCTATGGATGAGCAAATACTTTGGAGGAAATGTCTTCATTTAACGAACATCTGGCTGGTATGCTGAAGGTGAGAGCTATTTTACACAGCTGGATTTGTCCGTTTATAAATCATATATTAAATCTTTGGCTTAAATCTTATATTAAAATGCCTTGTCAATTGAGCTATCTAATTATTACATGAATAGGATAAGTCACACAACTCATTATTGCTTCTAGCAATACACTTTTTATCTCTACATTTAACAAAAATTTCTAAACAGTCAAATCTTCACCAAGGTGAAACAGATCTGAGGAATAGGCTACAGCGAGAGCATTTGGCAGACTGAATGAAAATTAAAAAAAAAAAAAAAAAAATGGCCTGCCCGTAGGAAACTTTGCATACCATGATGCCTAGGAGAAATACTGCAATGTGTCTCAGCACTCTGGGTCACAGAGAACTTCATACACCATGTGAGAGCTGGGAAATATCACAAATGTAACCATGGACAACTGAATTTTTGTCTGTTATTAAGAAGGAACAGCTATAAATACATGTCCCTACCCTACCTTAAGGAAATGTAGTAGAAACAAGGGTAGCTACAAGATCTACAGTATATTAAATGGAAAACTTTTTAAGAATAAATTCTACAAAACACACCAAGACAAAAACTTACCATGACTTCCAATGTTGGTGCAGGCTTTATGGGAATAGAGGCAGAAGAAAAAAAGAAAGAATCAATCAGAAAAATTTAAATTTCAGCCAACCAAGATCATGAGCAAGTTACAGGACCATCTTATCCACTCAATCAATCCCCCCACCCACAAAAAAAAGAAAAAAAAAAAACTTCTTTAAAAATTAAAAAGAAACAGAATGTGATCATTTGTAAAACATTGAACTCATTTATTTGAAAATGCCACAAAGACAACACATCAAATGTTGAAACTGAGAAATGTTTTTGTCTTAAAAAATTAGGAACACATTTCAAAAAAGTTAGGATGAAGGCAACAAAAGTCTGGAAGTTGTGAAATGCTAAGAGAAAATAGATGGTGGAACATCTGGTCTCTCTCCTGAAATGTAAGATTTGTTCCTCTAAATTTTTAAATTTAACAAAACACAATAAACTACACAAAGGATACACGTTCAACAATATACACCCTACTGCTTGAATGACCCTAAGACATAAACTCCTACAGTTCAGTCACAGAGTCTATAAAAAGGGAAAAGAAATCAACTCTAAGTTCAATGTTTGTTATTGTCTTCGCTCAGTTCAAGAAATAACAAAAAATTAATGCAGTTCAATTCAAACACAAATTCAATTCCCCTCAAAGTTTAGTTAATTTCAGTTCAGTACATTCAAAATAAAAGAATGTCTTTGAGGGACGAAAATTACTGGCTTTACCTCAGCATTTAAAGGGAGCCAGTCCAGTGCAGTTAGTCTGAAATCCAGTAGCATCTGTGCCGACTCCATGCATCCGAAGTGGGCACGGAAATTTTTATGAGATGACCACTGGTTTTATTTCTGCAGGCAGGTGAGTAAACATAGATGGGGTGTGATTTACAACCAGTTCAATTATTGCTGAGCTGTTTGCTCCAACATGACATGATCTCGCTCTGTTCTGCTCCTCTGCTCTCTCTCTGACTTCTGCTGCTGCTGCTCACACTCTTCACCTGCTAATGATAATATAAGTAAGCTGCCCATCTATTTGACGAGTGTTGAAAAAATGTCTCTACCACAGTCTTGCGGACTGCACTTACAACTGAGTTTTATGTTACAGTCACCTGCCAAATATGCAACCGGGAAATACAGAGTGCAATCCACCGCCACTCAACACTGCGGTTTAAACGAAAAAGCCATAGCATGCTTACATGACAAGGTTAGCAACATGGTGCTAGCCAACACTGGGCAGCTTGAATGGGATAATCAGCCCTGCTTTACACGTTCACAATAACTTGCTATAAAAGATGGTTTCAAGCTTCAACAGATAAACTAGAAAAATTACTGCCTGTCGGTTATACATTTCGCAAGGAATACAAAGCAAACAGTAAAAGTACATTGGTGTCTTAAAAAGAAGGGCCGGGTTGGTTTTTGCAGTAGTGTTTTTGGTAGTAACATTATTCATTTAAGGACATGTTTTTTAATAACCATTGGATTGTAGCGATAATAAAGTTTATGGGGGTCACATTAAATAGGGATATAATGTAGTAATAGATTCAAATGTAACTAGACAAATGGTCATATACAGATATTGAAGATTCTCATGATTCTTGAATAACGGTTTTTAGTAAGACAAACCTGAACACGAATATTGGCAAAAACAATTAGGTGGGGGTGGATCTTTATGTGAATAGGAGGTTCTTCTTGTATTTTGGGAGAGGACGTAAAGAGTACTTAAGATATATTGGTGGCGATATCGCCTGTTTCTGGAAATTTGGCTGGTGGTCTCAGAGGAGATGCTGCTTGATCTGTCCCTAAGTTTTCTGCAAATGAATTTGGAAAAAGAGAAGAAATTGGTGTTGGAAAGGGTCAGACAGCATATGGATTTGGATAAAACACTGGCTATTGAAAAAAAAAAATTTAAACAGTGAACTGCAAGGGCTAAATTGGACCTAGAAAGCAAAAGGTTACGCTTAATTAAGCCGAGTATATTGTTTGACTAGTCAAGGAAAACTAGATTGTGATGAGGCAGTGAGAACTACTGTGACATTTTTAACAAACTTTGTTTGGTGCACTGCAGATGAAAGGGGCTGGGTTGAGTCTGAAAGAGAGAGTTCCTTGTGTAGGTATCTCTCTTGGCGCTCCAGTGGAGGTTTTCTCCCGGGGACCAAGAAGTGATCATGGTGGTTGTGAGTTTGAAGATTTGCGTTGTTTTTGCCATAGAAAAGTTACTGGAAAGAGCACTGTGCTATGCATGGTGCGTAACAGTCATAATGGCATACAGGCAAAACTAGCTGCATGCACTAGACAAGTTTTCCAGCATTATTTCTGCAAACTGCGAGGTACAAACTGTAGTTGCAGTAGATTAAAAAGGTAACGAGTTGTCAGCTATAATTATGTCAAATCCAGCTTTACATTCCGACTGGATTAGTCATGTGTGTCTGGTTAGTGGCAATGAAAAGGTTCTGGGTGTCATATTGTGTGACACGGGTCCCATTAATTCATTTGTCCTGTCATCTGTGTTGCCGTTTTTGGAGAAAACAGATGTGAAGGAACGTCTGTGCCCATGTTGGGCATGGAAACCACATTTGGTACATTAACTGGTTTTGTGATAAGCTTTTTTGAGGGTGAAATGAAAATGGGAATGCACTTGGCACTACCTTTTCGAGGGCATTACATTAGTTATGTTTACATGCACAAAATTTCTTAATCAGATTAAACATTTGTGGGGTTGGAAATTCTGAATCCATTGTTTAAATGGATGCTAAATCAAATAATCCGATCATGACGTGCGTATACATGAATTAAGCTTTAATCAGAATAACAGCATTTTGACATGCGCGGATTTGTCTAATTTCCCTAAAATAAGAGGCAGAAGAAGCAGTTGTACTTCCGTATGTGCTGTAAACAAACGCTGATGTGCTAACACTTTGCACTTTCGCACTTTTCCCAGCAATTTAAACTCCGCACTCTTAAAGAATAAACCTGCACCAGGTTCTGAAAGCCCTACTTTTGTTTCTACTGTTCTCCGTGATCAAGCTACAGGCTCAGCAATGCATAATATTCCTGCGTTACAGGAGGAGAAGGCGAGAAGACATGAGCATCCCTCCAACTTTTGTTCCGCCCCCAAGTTTAGTGCTGCTGTCACGACACATTGGCATAAGGCACACATGCGCAGTGAGGGTAATTTTACCCCAAACACAAAGACGCGATCGGAATAAGTGTGTACATGGATGCGGTTCGGAATAAGGATCAGCATAAACCATCCTTCTCAATCGGAATATAATTTCTTTCCAAATGAGCCGAATCGGATCAGAATCTTCCAATTGACGTGTTTACATGAAGCATTTTTATTCTGATCAGCCTTTTATTAAGAAAATTTGTGTCCATGTAAACATATCTACTGATAACGAAAATGACATTCGAGGGGATCATACTTTGCTAGTGTGCTGGCATGGCCATTTATTGTCCCTGTTTCAATCGCAAGTAAGGGCCCATATGAAAATGACAAAACCGTTTCCTGTTTACAGTGTGGCCAGTTATGGTGCAGATTCCTCGTAGTGGTAGAAAGGTGATGAGTTGTGTAATTTTCCACTTCTGATGTCTTTCTTTTCTGTCTCATGCGGTCAGCATGTGAGGGAACAGAGAGTCGAACCAACCCTGAAGAAGCTGTTTCAAGCCGCTTTGCCATCAGAGGTGAAAATTCCGTTGCAGGGGTACTTTATTCATAACGGCACAAGTGGGCGCCACACAACAGGGATTTCATGGGTCATCCAATGTATCAAGATTGTGGTGCCATCTAAATTTTGCCAATTGCTCTTGCGTGTCTTGATGAGTCAGGTTACATGGGTACACCAGTTGCTTAATTTCTCATTACATTTGTTCACAAAAATAGTAAAACCTCTAAGTACTAAGCACAATCAATCTTCTGTATTTTATGCGCAGAGCTAAAGTGTGCTCAAGTGTACAGGAGCATGATTACCACTGTGTTACATACATTTAAGCATCTGGGAACTGAAGATACTAATGCTGAAGAACTGAAAGTGGAATTCTTTCCAATTCTTGCTTGATGCAACAGTCGAAAGTTTCTAATGTCATATCTTGAGCTGCATGATGCACTATACAGCTTTGGGGTGGCTGTGCTCAGATGGTAGAGCAGTCATCCAGTGATCGGCTAGATCCAGGACCCTTTTGCTAACATGTCGAAGCGTCCTTGAGCAAGACACTGAACCCGAAATTGCTCCTGATGCTGTATGAGTGTGTGTAAATGATTAACGCTCCTGATGAGAAGGTTGCACTGTGCGAGGTAGTCACTGCCACCAGTGTATGAATGTGTGTGTGAATGGGTGAATGCAAAACCTCTAGAGTAAAAGTGCTTTGAGTGGTCAAAAATGACTAGAACAGCACTATATAAATATATGACATTTACCATTTACATTTATGATACATTTTCAATGGGAGACAGGTCTGGACTGCATGCAGGCCAGTCTATTTCCTGCACTCAAGAGCTAGAACTGCTAGCCACATTGAGAGGCAGAACAAGAAAAAGAAAGCTGATAGTTACTTTGCAGTTACAAGCAGTCGTGCTAACTGAGGCCATACCTTTTTGCACCATGGCAACTACAGTATATGCATCAGACCCTTTCTGGTGACTCACTTAAAATCATAACACCACTGTATACTGTAAAGCAAGCAATGTTTTTTGTTGGGTTTTTTTTTTTGATAAATATTCAACTGACTATTGATTATTAATGTGTTCAATTATCAGATAAGGAAAATGCATGAAATTTGCATCCCCACTGTCTAAAGTCCAAAATATCTTTAAAAGATTCAGAGAATTGAAAGAAATCTCTGTATGCAAGGGACAAGTCGAAAACCAATAATGTACGGCCTTGAATTCTGACACTGCATGGAAACACACACAATGCTGTAGAAATAACTGCATGGGCTAGGAAACATTTTCAAAATCACTGTGAACACAATAAATTATGTCCACAAATGCAATTGTATGCAAGCCAGATCCAGGAAAAGCATCACTTTCTCTATGCCCAAGCTCACTTAAGATGGACTGAAGCTGAGTGGAATACTGTCCTATGGTCTGACGAGTCAGAATTTGGTTTTATTGGAGTCATGGATGCCGCATGCTCTGTGCTAAAGTGGACAGGAACCATCCAGTTTGTTATCGCAGTTGTTATCAGAGGCCCCAAATGTGATGAGCTGTTGAAAACCTACATCAAGAAAGAATGAGAAAACAATCCATTTTCAAATATATTTATTGGTCTCATAAGTGACCAAACCATTGAAAGAGATAAAGATGGACAAGGCGTCTCCACGTCCTCCAACTGTAAGAAAACTAAGCCAAGACATCCATGGTAATAGTGTTGCCATTCAAGGTTCGAGGTTTTTTTATTGTCATTCAGACATTACATCGGAGATCCACTGCAGAACGAAATTACCATGCATGAAATCACAATAAAACCACCTTACAGCTGTATCAATGTAAATGTACATGTATATCAATATATATACATAAATGTAGTAAATATAATAAATAATAATAAATAAAAAACAAAATTCTCCCATGTAAGATTGCAATGTGACCTGGAGTCGCAGTCTGTGTATTATTATTATGATCATCATGTTATAGGGTTTAGCAGTCTGATGGCAGGTGGGTAAAAGCTTTTACTAAACCTTACAGTTCTGCACTTCAGATTGCAGTATCTCTTGCCTAAAGGCAGGAGGGAAAACAAATGTGACAAGGTTAAGTGGAGACCCTGATGATTTTATGTATTCTCAACAGGCAATGTTGTTGAGCCAGGTCCCCAATATATGGCAGTGTGACCCCAAGTGTCCTCTCAGCTGTCTCTACCACTCTCTTCAGAGTCCATCTGTCTGACACACTGCTGTTTTCATGCCACAGAGAAATGCTGCTGGTCAACACATTCTCCACAGTGCCTCCGAGGAAAGTGGCAAGGACTGATGGGCTGGGATGGGCCCTCTTAACCTCCACAGGTAGTGCTGACGCTGGTGAGCTCTGTTGACAAGGAGGAGATGTGCAGAGACAATGTCAAGTTGTCAGTCACATAAACCCTTAGGAATTTTGTGTGATCTCCACAGCAGTATCCTTGATATAGATCGGGTGTTCATGGGCCGTTTCTCCTGAAGTCAATTACCAGGTCCTTGGATTTTTCAACATTCAAAATCAAGTTGTTGTTGCTCACAAGCCTGCAAAGAGTTTCATGACCTCCATGTAGTTCTTCTCAGATAAGAATCATAACTGTTGTGTCATTCACATACTTAATGATATGCTTTTTTGTTGAACTTTGCACAGCAGTCATGGGTCATGAGGGTGTACAGTAAGGGGCTCAGGACACACCCCTGCGGAGAACCAGTGCTCGATGAAATTGTGGTTGACTTGTGGTTTCCTCCCCAAGCAAACTTTCTGTCAAAAATCCAGGATTCAATTTTGCAGTATTCAGGCCTAATTGACCCAGTTTGTTGACCAGGTGCTGCAGAATTATCGTATTAAATGCTGAACTGAAGACGACAAACAGCATCCGAACAGTTGTGTTCTTATTCTCCAAGTGTACCAAGCTCGGGTGAAGTGGTCTGGCCACTATGCAAACTGAAGTGGGTCAAGTGAAGGGGGTAGGATGGAAAAGATATGATGGAAGAGATATGATGCTTAACCAGTTTTCTGAAGCATTTTGTTATTATGGGAGTGAGTTGGCAGTAGTCATTTAGACTAGTGAATATGGACTTTTTTTGGGACTACGATGATAGCTAAGGTTCTGTGGCATGCTGGCACAGAAGCTTGACACAGAGACGTGTTATACATGTGTTAGGACATGCATCAGTTTTTCTGCACATCCCTTAAGTATGCAGCCTTTTATCTTGTCAGGTCCTGGAGCCTTCCGCGGATTGATTCTCCTCAATTTCCAGAAAACATCAGCTGTGTTAGGCCTCAGCACTGGCATTATGTGGGGAGGGTTACTGTCAGTGTGTTCTTAGAGCCTCACAACTGTCCAAAGAATTTCGATTATACAGGAAGTCAGAGCTGTATTCCCCAGACTGGGGATCTGTCGGGTAATCTGCAACAGAATGGATTCTCTGCCACATAGTCTCCTAGTGTCTCTGTGCTCTTTTAACCAGTCTAATTGCCCTATTTAAAATGGTTCTTACTGACCTGAGGGCTACTGTGTTGTGTAGATTTAAAACAGGGTTCCTTGCTCTCAGTGAGGCCCGCACTTCAGTGGTCATAAGGAATACAATTAGAGGATGCGCCAGTAGTATTGTATAAAGGTAAGAAAATTGTGGATAAAGCTATGACTGCATGCAAGAATTGCACAACATGTGCTGCTTATGATGGTCCCAAAATTTTCTTATTGGTCAGGCTCTAGTCGGAACGTAGGTTGAGAAGTAAATTGTAAATCTCTTCCCAACAACGGACTGGTTTAGTGTCTACATGAATGCTGACGTCGCCCCAATTGGTCTGTCAATCTAGTGTTCACTTTCCCCTTACTTGTGAACCAAACCCAGAGATACCTGAACTCCTTCACTTCAGGCAGCAACTCTTCCCTAACCTGGAGTGGGCAATCCACCCTTTTCCATCTGAGAATCATGGCCTCAGATTTAGAGGTCATGATCCTCATCCCATCCCAGCGTGAAGTCACTGTTCAATGAAGCCGACGGGACCATGCGGGAGGCAAGGACGTAAAAAGCTGCTGTGAGTCAGGTCACAGCCACCAGTGCTAGAATATATCGTATCAATGTCTCATCAATATATAATGTAATATTGCCCAGCCCTACAAGTGAAAGTGAAAAATTGACAGTATTTATGTGTGTGTTTGGTGGGCGTATTGAATTTGTATTAAATTTAAGCAGATGGGTCAGTCTTATAAAAATACATCAAATGGTTTGCTGTCTTAAATTCTTAGCCTGCTTAATATTAGTGGTTGCAAAGAGAGGTTCTGGTTTTGATACCCTGAGAGGTGGGAAACATCAGGAAAGTAAAGAGAAAATCAAAGAGCAAGAAAGAGAAAGAGATGGAGAAAGAGCACCCCTAAAGCAGGGACACACAGACCCACCCACATGTTTTTTTGCTCCCAATGCCAATGTTGATGGTAGTATAGTCCAAGTTAATCATCCATATGCATAAATAAATTCTAAATTGCATACCCTTAAAAAAAACAATCCTGATGCTGCTATTACAGTCCATTACAGCTGGTGTAACGGGTGTGAGAGCAGACCCAAGAACAGCACAAACCTAGACTGGAAGATTTCAGAACTCTGTTCTGACAAAGTTCAAGAGTACAAACAGACGACAATCAGGAAGCCTGGTCAGCGAGCAACGTCCAAGTTCTGAATGGAGCAGGAGTCTCTGGAGAGGGAGTCCAGGCAGGCTGCAGGCAGACAGGGAGCGGGCAGATGCAAAGTCCAAAGACAGAAGCCAGGTCAGTTTACCGGGGCAGAGACGAGGAGACGTGGTCGGGGGCAGAATGCAGGACAAGTACCAGGAGATCCGTCCAGAAAAGTGTGCTTGAGGGTAGTGCATGACACGACGACAATCTGGCAGAGAGTGAGTGTAGAGGAGCTGGTTAAAAGGAGGCTGGGTGATAGAGCCGACTGGGGGGGAACAGGTGAGTCTAATGATCTTGATTAGGAGAGGTAGGCAGGCAGGTAGAGTGGGTTGGTAGAGGGGAAAACCAGGAGTGGACTATGACAACTGTGATGTCTGCTTGAATATTTGAGGAGTTTTCGTTCCAAACAGAGCACTCACTCTTAGTCCATACATGTTCACGTTTATGTATAAATTATGTGCAAATAGTGCCATGTTCAATGATTATTAGAAAACACTTATCAAGGGCCTGCCATTTCACAGAACGTGAGTTGGTTGCACAACCAACAATGTAAAACAAACTGCAAGATAAGACTGGCACAGTATTTGTCAGATTAATGAAGAATGACACAAAATTTAACCACCTTGTTTTATCAGTTTTGATCCCTTTTTGATAAATAATACATATGCAACTGCACACATTTTTGAGTAACTTCAATCTTAATTACAAAATTTAACACTGAAAACTTTTTATAATAACTGGTCCAGATTGCAGTGACACTGCATTTCAGTATTTAAGGCAGTTGAAAAGCATGTAAATGTGAATCAGAAAGCATGTGAATCAGAACTGTCTCCCTTGTTGTTGCACCAAAATCTCACCTACCTTTCTAGCTTTCTAACTAAGACTGTCACAACGATGTGCCTAATGTCAAACTACATTCTTTCAGTTTTTGCATGATTGCGTGACATGTCCTTAAGAAATTTTTTCAAAAACTGTCATTTGGATTATGGATATATATTAGTGTTGGGCCCCACAACTGAGTGATCCTCCCAACCCCAACTATTTACAACCTTTTACACATTCGTGCTCAATACCAAACATCTGGAAAGGACAGGCATACAAGAGAGATCCTTTCTTCTTTCTCTGCTCTCCTCGAAGTGGGAGAGACAGAGCTCCTGCTGAGGACTCACCGAGCTCAAATTTAGCCAGCAGCAGCAACCAGACCTGCAGGCTAACCAAAAGGAGCTACTGAAGAATTCTGCACAACTGTTAACTCTGCATAGACCAAAGGAGCGAGCGACCTGTTTCCTCCAGGACAAGGACTGAACAACAAGAAGAGCATACTCCGCAAGAAATCCTTGCAAGATCTTCAATTTGGACTCTCCATCAAATGGGGATCACTTCATCAGGAGAACATCTATCCCCTTTTAAGGACTAGTAAGGATTAGTAAAGTTGACCTGGACACATCAGCTCAGCCTAGCACAGCTAAACGTGTAATTGATGAAAATATTTGTCTTGCATTGTTGAATGGTATTGTTGTGACTGTAGTCAGGTTATTAATATGTGGAATAGCCACAATTGTAAATTAAGTTTAGTTAGCCAACACAGACTCAGGGTCTTGCATGCAACTAACCATCTTCCTTCTAACCTGGCACCATGATATACATTCTAGGCAGAGGAAATGCATCATAGGCTATAGCCTCCAAACTTGCAAAGCCGTAGACCTACGGTATATTTAAGTGCAGAATTAATAGTCATGCCTATAGTTACCTCATGATTTTTCCTTCCTTGATTACATAAGTTGGTGCTACATAAAAAAGATTTTAGTTTTTTCTTAGATAATATTAACACATTTTTGTGGAGTATCATCCACACACTAAAGGAATGATGAAGACAAAGCAGCTATCGACCTGTTTGGATGCTTTTAGTTTCTGATGGCTGTCAAGTAGTTTTATAAAGCTGCTACTGTAGTTACAACAACACTGCTTACAAAAACTGATTCTTCTACTAGCATTTACCACAGATAATATTCATTTATTAAAGACAACTCTATTTTGAGTTGTGATTTCAAGTGTCCATTATGGGACAGCCTTAAATGAAGTGTGATGTTTAAATCACTGGTATGAAGATTAAAATTTGCTACAGCATGCCATTATCACATTATAAATAAAATCATAGACAAAAGAGTGAATTTTGCGTTAAATTTTAACATGGTCAATTTTCAGGATCAGCAACTTTCATCACCATTAACATTCTGTAACAATGCTGCTTTTTGCTGTAATTTATTTTTTAGAACCTTCATAGCTCTACATTATGACAACCCAATCATGACCATTGAAGACAGTGGCACAAGATCAATTAATTTTGTGCAGAAGAGTCAAATGACACCGAAACGCCCCTTTTTATGGGACTGTGCAAAGAACCTAAAGCAAAAAGCCTGACTTAACTAAGAACGCTGATAACTACCTTTGTGAAACATAAAATCTCAACCAACAGCTTCAGGGCTTGTAGAGCGAGCTCACACAAAAAAGCCTGGCTCTGTTGAAATTTCTTTTTATTATCTTCCTCAGTACAAATGTATCCTAGACGAATAACCAGTCATTTACCTATCAATGTAGTTCGATCACAGAATTAATCATAGAAGCATTGATGCAACAAATGAATCGTTACACCCCAACAATGACATTAAGCTTTGTGACAGACCTGTCTCTGTACTAGCTTGTGAATGGCCAGCTGTTAATTAAACCCATATACCTTCCACAGTCTTTTGTTGCCCCTGTCTCAACTTGTTTGAAATGTTTTTTTGGCATCAAATTCAATATAAGTATATACTTAAAGTAACTTATAAAGGTGTCAAACATTTTCTCTTTATACAGTAGTGTTTTCAATTGAATATATGGGAATAAGAGTAAGCACATTCTGTAATACATTGCATCCCATTCCATGAGGGTTGAGGGAAGATTTTCCTTTCATTACATACCAGTCTATCTTTGATGGTGCCAGAGTCGTCAGCTTGGCATTGCTTGGCATGAAGCTGCAGCTGGAGAGCGTGAAGCTGCAGCAGCTGGTCATGGACCTCCCTCTCTAAGACTGCCCGTTCGGACTTCACCTCAGTCAGCTCAGAGCGAAGGTCAACCAGCTGAGCCTGTAGTAGAGGGGTGGATGAAAAAAGGGCAGAGGAACAATCATCAAAGGTGAATACAAATCTAAGGTCAAACTCAAAACTCTGCATCAAGCATCAAGGGACACAGATGTATCTCAAATGGACTGCAGGGACTTCCATTAGGATTGTTATCTTGCAGTGGAAAACCATAGAGATTGGTTATTTTGATCTTTGGTTATCCTGAGCCAGTGGAAAAAGAATAGCATGTTACTAATATGTTGGAGAAGACCAAGAGTTGATAGAATTTCTGTATTCAAACATCAAACCGTACAAAAAATGATTACAAACATTTGTTCAACAATAACTATATACAGTTAGGTCCAGAGCAAACTCTCATACGACAATGATACAAGCCCATTTCACACTGTCTTTTTAATGTTTCTTTTTTATGCCTTTTTCCCTGCCTTAAAGTCTGTGTAAAAGTTACCAAGGAGGCTTGGGGGGGGGGGGTCAGTTTTGATGCGCCTCTGATCCGCTTCCAGAAGTAGTATCGGAGGCACGTCAGATGTGACATAGTGTCTGTATAAATGGGTAAGCCGACTGGCCGGATCAGGGCCACACAAGCACAACAACCAGTTCACTCACCACTCTGTTTTCACTGTACCATAACAGCAACAAAAGAACCAATGTATGTATGTACATCAAAAACCAGCCATGACACACAAGCGACAATCTGCTGATACGGCAAAAATCAGCAACAGCACAAAACACTGACCTGTCAAAGCAAAAGTGAGGAACACCACACAAAAACTAACATGCCACATGTATAACTTAAAGTCAATGCAACACTAGTGCGCTCAATGTTTCAACAATATTAATGTATGCAATATATGAATATTTCATGGATCTTTAAATAAATAACGATACTAAAAGAGCCTGTTTATAACAACTTGGATAACCTCGTTCCAAAATCAAAGACGTTATAAGCATGCATACTGACACTTTACAACATGCATTCTGAGAAACAACTAATTTTTTGAAAATCAATGGTAGCAAGACAGAATACATGTGTATGATGGAAAGGGAAGCAAGTGGAATGGTGAGGTTACATGCAGTAGAGGTGGAAACTGTACATCATTTGTTTAAGTACTTGGGGTCAACTGTTCAGAGCAACAAGGAGTGTAGTAAAGAGGTGAAGAAGCGATTGCAGGCAGGGTGGAGTGGGTGGAGAAAAGTGTCAGACGTGATCTGTGACAGAGTAGCAGCAGTACATAGTAAAGTAAGAGGAAAGGTTTACAAGACGGTAGTGAGACCAGCAACGTTGTATGGCTTAGAGCAGTGGCACTGACCAAATGACAGGAGGCAGAGCTGGAGGTCGCAGAGTTAATGATGTTAAGATTCTTTATGGGAATGACGTGGACAGACAGGATTAGGAAAGAGCACATGAGAGTGATGGCCCAGGTTGGACGTTTTAGAGACAAAGTTAGAAAGGCCAGATTGAGATGATTGAGGTTTCAACGTGTGCAGAGGAGGGTAAGCGAGAGATTTATGGATATGGATAGAGAGGACATGTAGATGTTAGTTAGTGTGAGCTAGAGGAAGATAGAGTGGACATGGAAAGATGGAGGAGAATGATTTGCTGTGGCTGATGAAGTGCCTTATCAGCATTAATGTCCAGATTGTCCAAAACATCTCCATGAATATAACAGCGACGTGCACTGGCCTATTCTGAATTGTGCGTAAGCATGTCTTGGAAAGCATGTCTTCCACAGGGTGGAAAATGTAGATTTAAGCATAGTTTAATAAAATTTTCAGTCTTATAAAATAGCCCTTTTTTCCCCCCAAAGTTCTTCTAAGGACATGTGTCTGTTCCCGTCACATTCTTTGGGGTTATTTGCTGACAATCAAAACTGGTAATTCATATCTGTAGGCCAGTCTACCATTGGCTGTCGCGAGCAAGGGGAAGGAGGGGAATGCAGGCACAGTGTGATTTGATATATTCCTCAGCCTTTCATTGTATTTACAACATAAGCAAGCCTGCTGCTCTAAATTTTTTCTAGTTTGACCTTCATTTTACCACCCTTGCGACAGTGCTACTCGGGTGCCTGCCTAGTTCGACTATATGGACACTCTGGCCCTACTCACCGTCACTGTTTTTTTACACGTCACGTTGGTCATGCCTCTACTGACTCCACACTGCCAGTATGCTGTGTAAAATGCCACACTGAAGTGCTGCTTGGGTCTGTGTCAAGTAACAAAGGCAGGGAATTTGTTAACATTTAATGTAAGGATAATGTAAATTCTCTGTGTTAAAAGAACTACAGCTTTTATGAATGATCAAGATGTGATCCAAGTGCATAGTTTCAGCTTTATGTTAAGAGGTTTCATAAAATATCGCATTTAGTGTTTAAGAATTACACAATTTTAAATCAGAGTTCCTCCATTTTCAGAGGTTCAAAAGTATTTGGACAAACTAACATAATTGCAAATATAACTGTAGGTTTTAAAACTTAGATGAAAATCCTTTGCAGTCAACAACTGCCTAAAGTCTGGAGCCCATTGTCATCACCAAATTCTGAGTTTCCTCTCTGGAGATGCTTTGCAAGATCTTCACTTCAGCCACCTTCAGTTGCAGCTTGTTTGCAAGTCTTTCTGCCTTCAGTTTTGTCTACAATAATTGAAAAGCAGCTCTATCAGGTGACTGACTTGGCCATTAAGGAATATTCCATTTCTCGCCTTCAAAAAGTCTTGATTTGCTTTTGCAGTATGTTTAGGATCAGTATTGTACAATTTGGCTGAATGTGAGCAGTTTCTCTTCCCATCACTCTGTTAAAAGTTTATCTTGGTTTCAGCCATCCATTGAGTAATTACAGAACTTGGAAGTTTTTTTTAGCTGTTTTCTGGCAAAGTGTAATCTGGCTTTCTTGTTCTTTATTGTAATCAGTGGTTTGCACTTTTTTGTAAACCTTCTGTATTTACATTCATGAAGGCCTCTCTTGATTGTAGATTTTCACAATGATATGCCTTTTTCTCCAAAGTATTCTAGATTTGTCAATATTGTGAGAGGGTTTTTCTTCACCAAGGAAAGGTTTCTACAATCATCCACTTCAACCTGTAGATGTTGTTGAGCTCACTAGTGCATTCTTTCTTGTTTAAGAATGTACAACTCCTAAATATTTTCCTCACTCTTTGATGGATTTATTTTGTTTTTTTTGGCCTAATGATAGCCACCTTCACATGCATTAATATTTCCTTAGACTTCACATTGATAGTTTCAGTCAAACCGCTGCCAAGTGCCAATTCAACACATTAAATCAACTCCAGACCTTAAATCTGCTTCATATGTCTTGTAATAAAGGACCAGGTCACCTGGCCACAATATTTCTTTTCATTCAACTGTCCAAATACTTTTGAGCCCCTGAAAATGGAGGTACTCTGTATGAAATGGCTGTAATTCCTACACGCCATATTATTGTAAAACCTCTTAAATTAAAGCTGCAAAATAGAGATACACTGACTGATGAGAACTTACCAGACATGGCCGTTTTTAGAGTGACATGCCATAACCGGAAATCTGGAAATCTGGAAATCTGCCGAGCAGCTCGCGATAAGTTCTACACATCTAATTCCTACACTCCGTACCAGCTGATACTGAGTGGGTGCAATAACGCAGCTAAAACAGAAGAGGGCAGCAATTAGCCAGGATTGAGTTGTTTAACTCAATTAAATAATATCTTTAATGAAAATTACTTTTTCTTGAAAAAAATATATATGATTTTTTTTGGTTTGTATATGTTGTAAATTGTAGTATTGAAGAAAAAATTGGTCTATGGAGGCAAAATGATAAAAACTGTCACTGTTCATATTCTTCTGGACCTAACTGTAGCTTACAAGAAGAGAGCCAGCATTAGCAAGGAGCATGTGAATATACTGGCATTTTTGCACTGCAATGCAAGGTTCCTCAAGAGAGAGAGAGAGAATGAATGTGGGGTTCTGTATGTGTGTGTGCAAGCGCCATGCCTGGTCATTTTTACAGTTACCAGCACATACTATTGTGCATAAGTGTTTCTACTGGAACAAATAAACAAATAAAAGTTGTTTACTTTTTAAGTTGATGTTTTCTTATTGTTTTATCAGCTCTGGTTGCTTAAAGCAACATGACGTATATTTTTTTATTACTGTTCATACTTTTAACATTAATTTTACTATGAAGTGAATGTTCAAGCAAAATGTTTGGATAAAAAGATGTAATCAACAGATTAATCGATTCTTAAAATAATTGTTAGTTGCTACCCATACACATCGAATTAAAGCTGAAAGTCTACACTTCATTTACATCATGGTTGCTTTTATTTCAAATCTGTTGTGTACAGAGGCAAAACAACAAAATATGTGTTCCTGTCCAAAAATTTCATGGCACATAATTTTAAGAAGCCAGACTACCAACATGATTTATGATGTAGTCTGGAAGCCAATCCATGTCCAATATTAAGCAAACTTGTAAACTTGAAGGCTCCAGTGTAGCTAAATACACTAAGAATGGGCTTTATAGTGAATCACAAAATATCATCAAATTATCAATTAAAGTCAATTAAAAATGTTTAGAAATCTATATATTCCAGAATCTTCTAATTAGGGGAAATTAATGACTGTTTTGAGGATTTTAATGTAGTAATTATTATAATGGGTTTCCTTTCTGCAAAAAGCTGAATTTTATATAGGTAATACATATGTGGAGTAGATCTTTAAGTAGAGGTAAAACCATGAGCTTTTAAAGTCAAATGACTTTATTACAGTGTGAGTAGACGTCATTTGTTACTTCCAAACCTGGCGACCATTTCACAATTAATATAACCATGTCACTAAGATCAATATTAGAAATGCAATGATGTAGTGCAAGTCGACTGAAATTTGATCTAGTTATATGATGTGTCCATTTGAGTAAGATGTTACATGAGTCACAATACACGCTTGTCATGGATGGCGCTGACGGTATATCCTGTTCCTCTTCCAGAGATCTTTATATACCACCGTGGGGTGACCATCATTTCAAAGAGACAAGTGCCACAGAAGGAAAGCGGGTTCGACATGGCAATAGAACATGTTTAATTCATGCTTGATTCCCAAAGATGCAAAACCCCAGCTTTAAGAGAAAAGATATTTCTATTCTTCTATATTTTCACAAAGAAAAGAAAATGTGCTTTGTTTTGCAGTTTGTCAAGTTTATAATCTCCTTATCTCAACACTGAAAATGGATTGTCTCATTTAAAAAAAAAAAAAGATAAGAAAATTACAATATTTCGTACTTTCAGTAAAAAAAGAGACCCTTGTTTTATTGGTAATTTGTTCTAAATGTTATATCGCAAACAACCAATGTGTCGTTTTGAATCGTGAGTTTAATGAATCGTTACATCCTTAATCAAGATATGAAGGTAAGATGTACTATGACAGTTAACGATGAACAATTCAACCAGTCGAACGGCCTTGAAATACCAAAAGCCAACTGACAGTAAACAGTTTAAGTAGGTGCCACAAGAAAAGGCGAAACTTGACGTTAACGCCATCATTTCTCTATCTCGATACGGAAATCTGAACAATGACTAACGCTACTTACTTTTTCAGTATCACGTTTTATCATAACAGTTACTAACCTCTAACTTGTGGTTGAGCTGGAATACGGTTTGGGTTTTGTGACAGAGTTGGGCAAAGCAAGAGCTGAGGCTCGTCATCTTCTGTCGGCCTTCGTACGTAATATCGACTTGATCTGGGTCTATTTCTCCGAGCAGTAGATCTACGTCCACAAAGGCTTTATCAAACTCTTTCTCCAGCACTTCTAGCCAGCGAAACATAGACATAGAGCCGAGGCTGGAGCTCTGGCCTGTCGGGGTACATCCAGTCGAGGCGGACATAGCTAACCTTTAAGCAAAGCACAGTCCTTGTATTGCGGATGTTCGCTTACTTCAGTGGAGACTACCGTTAATCAATCCCCTCTCTAAAAGTAACACAACGGATATAGCGTGGAAACTTTGTGACTTGATTACATACGCTACTGCGTTGCAGACACAAGTCCAACAAATTTCGCCACTAACTGACCAGGAAGTCTTTTCTTTTCTTTTCTCTTCTTCTGGTTGACAGGCGCATCACCGCCACCTTCTGGACTGGAGTGTGGATCAGAATGACTAATACTTCACTATTTTATTTCATTCTTTTAGCAAGTCTTGTCTAAACTGGATTTTATGGTCATTGGATTTTCTTTTTCTTTTTCTTCTTTAGGTTTTACCTAGGTATTTCTAGGAGTCGCCACAGCGAATCCTCTTCTCTCACACCAACTGTCTGCATGTCCTCTCACACCCCATCCATGAATCTCCTCTTTGGTCTTCCTCTTTGCTTCCTGCCTGGTAGCTCAATCTTGAGCATACTTCTGCCAATATATTCACTGTCCATCCTCTGCACATGTCCAAACCATCTCAATCTGGCCTCTCTAACTTTGTCTCCAAAACATCCAACCTGTGCTGTCCCTTGGATGTGCTCATTCCTAATCCTGTCCATCGTCATTACTCCCAAAGAGAATCTCAATATCTTTAACTCTGCTGCTTCCAGTTCTGTCTCCTGTCTTTTGGTCAGTGCCACCATCTCCAAACCAAACAACATTGCTGGTCTCACTACCCTTATGTAAACCTTTCCTTTTACTTTTGCTGCTAAGTTGCTAAAGATGATAAGCATTTAATTTTAGCATCTTTATTGAATTTCCCATAATCATGCTCTCCTCCACATTTTGCACATTGTTGCTTCCATCTACGTTGTTGAGCTGTATGTCCCATTCTTTGGCATTTAAAACATCTTAGTGGTTGTGGAATGTACTCTCTCACTCTATAGTTAAACCAGTCAATTTTAATCTCAGTAGGTAACGTCTTTTCAAAAGTTAGCAGTACTGACAGACTATCAGACCGTATAGCTGCTTTACTAGCCTGGAGTCTTGCAGCTTCAATAACTGTTCCTCCTTTTATCTCTCTCTTCACCTCTACCATAGATATTTGGAAATCAATCCTCTCAGATTTTCTAACATTTCTGGTATATTGGGCATAATCCTTAAACCATCTAGATTACTCAGTTTCAGCTTCCTTTCTTGTTGCCTTTGACTTACTACTGCTATCAAGATTCCCCTATAACTTAGAAGTTTAGCATATTTAACTTTTCCAATTTCTTTCTCAATTGCTTTGGTAATCTGAACAGGGGGGAGATGACCTTTATCACCACCGAGTGTGATAATAACTTTCCACTCATCTTGCTTATTAGCATCATCACTGCTATCAGTTTTAGCCCTAGCCTTTTTAATGATACATCTTGAGCTACACTCTCCTTCACTTCTCCCTTCCGACCATGACTGGTTTATTGAAACTTTAGCGTGGCTAATCTCCATCTCTGGAAGCCACCCATCTCCATCTGATCACCCATCACCCATTACTGCACTTACGGTACAGTTTGGTTACAACTCGCCATTTTCACCAAATTTCTCCTTTCCCCACTTCTTCCTCTCAGCTTCTCCTCTCGCCCAACAATTATTTTCATCCTATATATGTTTCCTTTTGGTAATATTATCAGAAACCCCTCTATTAATCTTTACTGCTACCCAGTTATATTTATCGTTGAAGCCAGACGAAACCTACAGATTATCTAAATTTCACACGTGTATCAAACACATAAAAATGTGAATGACCTGCAATTTTTAATGCTAAATTCAACTAAAACTGAAGTTTATTTATTCATTTATTTTTACTTATAGTTCCCAGGATATCCAAAATTAGTCTGGGATGCAGAGCCCTCCAGGCCCCCCTTCCCAGGAATCGACTCCCAGTTCAGGTCCAGGGGGCAGACATCCTCTCTCAAAGTTTAAGAGTAGATTTAAAACCTTGCTTTTTGATAGAGTTTATGGTTAAACCTGGCACGGCTGTTCACATAGTTACGCTGCTACAGGCTTACACTGCAGAGGGAGTTCCTATGATGCACTGAGCTACTCTATCTCTCTCTTTCTCGACTTTTTCTGTCCCAGTAATGCTTGTTGCTGGCTTCACACCTTCCCTGGAATCCTATGCTTTCTCATCTCGCAGGTTTCTGTGAAATGCCGACATGGTTCATTTGTATGCGCCCTGCTGACGCGTGGTTTATGATTGTGGCTCAGGATTGCCTGGAGCTGTGTTCCACGGAGGATAGGGGATTGTGTGGTTTACATTCTGGTTCGGATGGCCCAGGACCATCTGTATCCATCAACTATAGCTCTGGATCAACAGATTACACTTTCTTACACGCATCAATACAATACACATAAGTCTGGATTTACATATTTGTCACACACTCTTTGATTTACAGATATAGATTTTGACGTGCATCAGATGGATCTGGATCAAGAGATTACACATACCTCTGGATTTATGGATTTCACACACTCTTGGACACATGGACTTCATATATTTTAATATATGTTAGTCAATAATTTTTTATTTTCATGTTGTTGTGTTCTGTACTTGTGAAGTCTATTGCATGTCTGCCCCCTGTGGTTCTCCCTGAGGATTCTTATTTTTCCCTGTTGAGGGTTTTCTAAGTTTTTCCTCACCCAGTTCAAGGGTCTAAGGGCAGAGGGCGTCACATCTGTACAGTTTGTAAAAGCCCCCTGAGAGATACTGAAATTTCTGATTTTGGGCTATATGAAAAATATTTGATTGATTGATTGATCAATATATTATGTATGTACACATTAATTGCGCGTTTTGTTGTGATAAATAACAGAATCATTTATTTACAATAATTTCCTTTACAATTTGGTGGCAGAGGAAACGTGTTTCTCCGCATGTCAAATGTCAAATATCATTTCAAAACATAGTTTACATCAAGCTATCGCGAGCTTAATGTGCCCTTTTAATTTGAAGGGAACGTCACCATTTCAATAGATATGGTCTAGCTTGGTTCACTTGACTATTTTGTGTTGTTCGTTTAAATCACAAGGCAATGTGAAGTAACCAAAATAAACATTTGTTTTCACATTTGTAGACATTTTTGACAATAAATTATTATCGTTTTTTTTTTTAAAAAAAAGAAATTAAATATTTGAATTTGTTTTTTAATGTTTGCTCTATACTTTTTAACCATTTAGGCCACCGTAGTTCTGGAGTCCTGTTGCGGCCATTCCTGACAGTATGTTTCCCTTTTCAGAGGATTCATTAGATATTATAGTACTAGTACCGAAGTAAATCATAGGAAATGGTAGCGATTTTCCTTGTAACCCTGTATGAATACTCCCCGCTGTTCTATATTAGCGTGGTTTCGTTGTGTTTCGTTGTTACTGCTGCCGTTGTGCTCGGCTGGTAAGTAATATTTATCGTTGGTTATATTATCTTATGTATTTTCCCGACAACGTCTTAAGTCTGTACTTTTTTTTTGATATATTAACTCCAAGTCCACCGGATTTGGTCGGGTTTGAAAAGCAGGTTTTTCTTTATATACTTAATCTACTACTTGATGACGTCAAATAGAAGCAAACAAGACTGCATAATGTTAATTCATCCCAATCCATATCATTTTTAACAATCGTAATCTTTTTATACAAATAAAAGGAAACATCCTGAAATGTATATTGGCAATGCGTAGGTGGACACTCAGTTCCGGTTTTTATTTACCCTTTATTTACCAATTTAAGTTGAAGACAAAATTTGAACAAGAAAAGGAAAAAAAATAACCTTCCAACCACGATATAAATACAAGTTAAAATTGGATTAAAATGATTAGTGGACCCAGCATGTACAAAGAAACACAGGATTTTGTCCGTAGCTTTGGATATTACAAATGTCTAATTACATAAACTTCTGGTATCATATATTTACCACGAAGCGTCTTGAAATTTCAATATACAAGTGTTACAAGGTATAGCAGACACAATTATTGATTTGATTTGATTAAGATTTGTAGATACTTTTACAAGCATTCATAATTGTTGTAGCAATGTACTGACACAATACCTGCACTATTAAAAATTTAACTGGAACACAGGTCAGTTTTAATATTTCTCAATAGTTTTTCTGAAATATCACAACAGTGTGACCCGCAGTTGTAGAGTTAGTTTGCTCAGAGTGACAGATTGATCTGAAGATCGAGTCAGTTGGTCTGCATTAGCACTGGATATCTTTTAGAACATGATACAAATGCCTATAAAGTCCCTATGTTGATAATGCTCCACTTCCTTATAAAGACTCTATGTAGTGACCCAATCACGTGTCCTTTTATGTCGAGGATTAATTTTGGTAAAGTACAGTATTTCATATGTTGATAACTTGACAACTAGAAAACAGGTACTTAACAATGCTTTGTATGCGATACATTATGAAAGATTTTAAGAGTTCTTTTGTTTGTACGCCTCTCTGCTTTTAATTTTCTGTTTTAAAGAATTAAAATAAAAGAAAGCAATGCAGAACATAATGACGGTGTTCTTAAACACTACCTCTCTGTGCCTCCTGTCCTGCAGGTTTGGGTTTGACGTCCCAGTGATCCTCCGCAGCTCTGATGAGTCAGAGTCCATCCTACCAACCCCTGAGAAACAAATGGTTCAAGTGACCAATCCTTTTGGCTTGGAGATTGGCTCTGGACCGGCATCTGTCACTGGTAAGAACAGTCATCATGGGTATTATTACGGTTACTGGGTAGTAGTAATCTCTTTTCATCCAACATTACAGTAGGGATTTGGAAGAATGACAGTAAACCAGTGTTCCCTTTGCCCTATAAGTGAAAGACTTTTTATGCTGCAGTGTCCCCCAAAGAATTTGACTGTTTGTCTAACCCAGCTGTATTCAAATGTTATCTTATAGTCATCCTCACTAGCTACGGTGCTTACATGCTTACTAGCAACAATTTTTAAGAAATTGACAGCATTGTGTTTAATAAAAGATTAAAGCAGAATTTCCTCTTTGCTTTACTTATTTTTTTCTCACATTTTTAATTACTTTTCTAACTACATTAAATATTAAATATACATTATATATACACAGTTTTGTTTCGTTTTCTGCCGCTTATCCCGATCCGGGTCGCGGGGGCAACAGTTTGAGCAGGGAGATCCAGACGTTCTTCTCCCTGGCCACTTCCACCAACTCCTCCGGGGGCAAACCAAGATGTTCCCAAGCCAGCCGAGAGATATAATGTCTCCAGCGTGTCCTTGGTCTGCCCCGGGGTCTCTTCCAGGATGGGCATGCCCGAAACGCCTCCCCAGGGAGACGTCCAGGAGGCATCCTGACCAGATGCCCGAACCAACTCAACTGGTTCCTCTCAACGCGGAGGAGAAGCGGCTCTGCTTGTATTCGCGATCTTATTCTTTCGGTCACTACCCAGAGCTCATGACCATAGGTGAGAGTTGGGACGTAGATTGACCTGTAAATTGAAAGCTTTGCCTTCTGGCTCAGCTCTTTCTTCACCACAACAGACTGCTTCAGCGTCCACGTCATCTGGAAATAGCAGAGACGGAATCCGGAGGCCTCTGAACTTGACTCCCTCAAGTTGTATATACACAGTATATACAACATTGCTCATGTATATATGGTCTGATTTTTTTCCTCGAACCTTTTTATTTTGTCATTGAAGGGATACATTTTTTACAGATGATTTCTAAAACTAAATGCAAACTGTACTGACCATGTTTTGTCCACCTGTATAACACCATAAATTCATTCCCGTTAATCTTTTTGTGATGTATTAACAAGATTTATTTACAGTATGCTAGAAAGAACTTGGTTTAAGAGGCAGTTTGTAAGATTCAACCAATATTTCAATTTGAAATGTTAGAATAATAAACTTTTTTTTAAAGTACTTTTTATTACATTTTTAGAACAAGAAGGAAAACATATATAAAAATCAGCGGTGCATACCAACATATTTAATGAACATTTGTTCAACAAATACAGGTAAAAAACGTGCCTGTGTTGGGGGGATATGTGGATTGTGTGTGGTTCCAAAGAAACAAGAAAGCACAGTAAATTTCAAATACAACATTATACGTATTCATTATGTCAATGTAGTATTAATACCAGTCTCAAATGATTAAATAAAATAGACTAGTAAAAATGAAGTCCATCTGGTTCATAGTTGCACAAATTTAGGCTTATCATACTTACATTTACTCAAAATGCACTGTAACTCAATTACCAGCCAGAATAAACAAACTCGTGGACAACAGATCCCTCTTGTGGTGAAATACGGTAAATGCAGCACTAAATGGCCATCAGGCGAAACACCATGACGCCAGGAAGGGACGGGTACCTTTCTGCAGTACGCAATTATCAACAACTAACCATACTCCATTGCAACAGGAAGCAGTGGGAAAGTAAGCTGTATTACAGTTAGGTCCAGAAATATTTGGACAATGACCAAGTTCTTTATAATTTTTCCTCTTTCACCACCACAGTGGATTTAAATTGAAACAATGAAGATGTAATTGAATTCTAGACTTTCAGCTTTAATTTAAGATGCGTCACTGGTGCGGCTTGTTACCTCATTACTTCAAGACAAATGGAATAAATAAAAGGTCTGGAGTTGATTTCAGGTGTTGAATTGGCATTTGGAAGTTATTTGACTGGATCTATCAATATGAAGTCCAAGGAGATCTCTATGCAAGTGAAGGAGGCCACCATTAGGCTGAAAAAACAAAATAAATCTATCAGAGAGAAAGCTAAAAAAGCTTTAGGTGTAGCCAAAACAACAATTTGGTACATTCTTAAAAAGAAATAATGCACTGGTGAGCTCAAGACCACGGTTGACAACTAAAGTGGATGATGGCAGAATTCCTCTCCTTAATGAAGTAAAAGCCCCTCACAGCACTGAGACAACTGGCTGCTAAATAGAGCACCACCTGCTTTTTGGGGAGGCCAAATTACTACACACTTATGAGATATTCTCTGAGAAAACGCAACAAAACTCTGTGCCGAAAGTCCCTTTAAGGTTTTCTGTTTTAGTTTGACATTTCTTTGTACTTGTGAGACATTTTGTGTTAGTATGATTTTTTTTATAGTTGTGTATTTTGTATTACATTTGTAAAACGTAATTTTTTATTTGCTAAGTTTTGGCAATGATTTAACTCCATACTTGATCACATAACATAGACATCTGCAGATGAGAAAACAAGGCACTATTTTTTAGCAGACATGATGGAAACAGCGCAGTACATATCTTAATGCATGTTGCACATGTATATTGTAACGTGCAAGTCACCGTTACCTGGATACAAAGGTACCTACCTTATCTAGGTCTGTAACTTCTTGCCATGATCACCATTACCGCTACAGAAAACTAGTTTCATGTATGTGCACGCTGTTCTGACATTGTATTTACAGCCTTTTCACCATTTAGCGCCTCAAAACAAACACAAACAAAACACTGATATAATGTTATTTACAGCTTGTGCATCTCAATTCTCAACACTGGCCTTCAGCATCAGCTGCAAATCCAGCTTTGTATGGACTGAATTAAAATCTGAAAAAGAGACCACTTCTCTCCTTGATCCTCTGTAGCTGGGAGGAGATCCTATGAATTGTGCTTGTCTTGACAGTCTAAAACTGAGCAGTTAACATGTTTAGCTCCTAGCCATGTCTATCTGACCGCCATCCTGGTCTTGACTATGAACTGCTGCACTTGCTCATCTGGCTACATCAAAAGTTGTGGGTACAGAATATACAAACTGAGCCCCTTCTTATGTAAGAAGGGAGCATCAAATCTGTATTGGCTTGTTGAATCACAAGCCTACAGAGCAAGTCAGCCCACACAAAATGGCTGGGTTGTCAGTTTTCACTTTTCCTACATTAGTAAGCACTTCTGTCCTGTGCCAATACACACACCTTACCCTAGTGACTTCTTAGAAGTACGCACATGTTGAAAGTGTACTTTAGGTTTGTATGTGCAATGGTGTGAAGTGGTTGTTGTTGAGTAGTTTGAAGAACAGAATTGGGGCAATTCTGTACACATTACTTCTGTTTGGATTTTGGAGACGAAACATTGTGCTCGAAAAATGGCACTGGCCATAGTCATATTGTTTGCTGTACTTCTGTTAAAAATGATTGGAAATCACCACAAGCTTATTATCAGGAGAATTAGGAACTATAGGAGAAGAAGGCTTGAATACCTGATCGAAATATCTATGATGATGCTCGACCAACAGGTAAATCAATTTTGATTTACATTTTAATTCACCTGTTACTACAGTACAGCTAAGGTGTGCCTCTAATAATAGCTGTATTGTGACATGCTCTTTTATACTCGTAGCTAGCAATTTTTCAATTTATTTAGTCTTAGTTGCTTTCTCATTGGTTTGCTGTTTGAAATATCATGATAATAAACGGACTGTGGCTAATACCCTCAGGCAAAGTGAGGTCTGATCCGTATTTGTAGAAGGGGTGCATTAAGGGCGCACGAGGAAAGTGATGGAGAACAACACTAGAGAATTGGAGCACCCTATGGTCTTGCATTCCTTAGCAACAACATAGGCTTACAATTTGCAGATACAATTTGCAAAACAAATGCTCACTGCCCCCAACTACCTGCATGCCTAAATCTGAACGTTTTTTGAAGAAAAAAATAAAGTTAAGTCAAGACAATTTTTGTTTGTATCAGACCATACTCTAAGATTTAGAACCAATAATCCAATCTTGAACAAACACACTGTGACCTTGGAGCAGACCCTGGCTCAAGGTGGACGCCTTGATGGTTTGGGTTAATATAATAATGACAAATTAATATTTAGCATGCTATTTTAGACCACATTTAGACACAATCACTGTATAAGAGCTATAGAATATGTCAGGTTGTGTAGTTCCACCACCTGGTTCAATGGCCACACTTTAAGAAGAGGAGTTTTCTCTTGCCACATTCTACCATGCATTCATGGTATGATTTTGGCTTGGGAGTTTCCTAATGTCCTGCAAAGGGTTATCAGCTATTTTATGAAGTAAACTTAGCTAAAGTTTTACACAAGAGTCCACAAGTTAGATATTGATAACCAGGTTTGTTTTGAGAGGTTCTATGTGAGAAAAATCATGCTCTTTGCAACTGCAGCAACTGTGAGTGAAAGACAAGTGTTAAAAAAGACAAAACACAATAAGGGCAAAACTTGAGCTAAACATAGTGTAAAAATCCAGTGAGTAACATTATTTAAGGTAATTTGGTAACATTGTTGCTAATCTTAGGCGAGCTCCCCAGCCAAAAACATTTTTTTGTTGGTGCCTGTGTTCCAAAATCACCCTTCATTATCATTTTCAGATGTTGATAGATATTACAGGGTATCCACTTTAAAAACAGCATCTCTTACGTAAGTATTAGCACCAAGAGATTCTTCTGGTGAAGCTGACGCTATCACGAGCCATGGATACTACTTGCGTTCATGGTACAAAAAAATAATATGGAAATATACCCACATTCTGAATTCGATGCCTGCAAGATGTTTAAAAAAAGTTGGGACAGGAGTATGTTTACCACTATTTTACATCACTTTTTCTTCTGACAACAAGCGTCTGCCCCCATCTTGAAAGGGGGAACCACCACCGCAGTCTGCCACTGGGAAGCAAGCATTGTCCCTGATGTCCACACAATGTTAAAATGGCGTGTCAGCGAGGACAGCCCTAAAACATCCACAGCCTTAAGAATCTTAGGGCAAATCTCATCCACACATGGGGTGCCACTGATGTGGAGTTGTTTAACTGCATCAGCGATTTCAACACCATTGATGAGAGAGCCCACCAGCCCTGCTACTTCTACAGAATGTACTGTACATTGGTACATTTGAGGAGATCCTCAAATTATTGCCTTTACCGCCCAATTGTACACTCAGACGAGATCAGCAGCTCCCCATTCATGCCGAACACAGTGGGACAGGGTGCCACTTTACCTTCCTGAGCCGCTGGACAGTTTGCTAGACTTTCATCTGCGCCGACCAAAAGTCTTGCTCGAGCCATGCACTGCTTTAACTAGTGGTAGCTGCTTCCAGAGTCCCACAAGCCAGCCATGTCCTGTAGGACTCCTTCTTCAGCCTCAGACCTGTCAGCTCTCGTGTCCACCAGCAAGTTCTGGAGTAATGCCATGACTAGCACAAGCAATGTTGCCACCACAGCTCCAAACAGTTACTTTGGCAATGATGGCACAGAATATGGCCTACTCGGATTCCTTGTCCCCCACCACCTCCAGGATGTGGTCGAAACTCTGCGGGTTGGACTTAAAGACCATTTTGACAGGGTCCACAGCCAGAAGTTCCCAGCAAACCCTCACTATTTGCTTGGGCTTACGGGGTCTATCCAGCATCAACCGTGATGCATGTCCATACAACATTTTGTGGCAGCATTCCTGGGAACTCTTAGCTGATGGGCTATGGCCTCCAGTTCACAAATACTCTTGGGTTTGTGTGCTGTCTTAAAATCCACCAAATATTTTCTGTGGGGTCAAGTCAGGTGACAGTAATGCACAGTCTAGAAGTTTTTTCCTAGGATTTCCCTATACTTGATTTGATACTTCTGTGGCTTATATACATGATTTTAGAATATTAGAGTTGACTTTTCTTGTGCTTCTCTTGTGCCTTTTTTGTCAGTATGGGTGTACTTGGTGTACTTAGTTGAGGCACAGAGACCTTCAGCTTTATCAATGCGCCTTACTGTGCAAACTGAACCTCAGTGACTGCAAGTCTTGCTGTAGGTCTTTTGCAATCACTCTAAGGTTTTCGACCCTCTGCCTCCTAAGGAATCTGGGGGTAGTTGTTCATAGCTTCCTCTTTCTGCCACATCCAGGTATTGTGGCCACTATTCCTTTAGCTTTGACCTTGCAAACTATGCTTTTAAAACTATCTAGGGACATTTAGTGCCTCTACTATCTGTATTCTTTCCTTGTTGTTCGTGGTCACTTAACTTTTTGGAAATTCTCTTGACTTGATCACATTTCTAACTTGTAATCAAATGTCACTGTTAATCTATACACATTCATTTGCAGATGGCGTATCATTGAGGCCTTGCTGTTTGAAGCCCTGTGTCCTGAGCTGTTTCTGGGGCTGTGAGGTCAGCAATTTGCAGCGAGCACTGGAGGCCCATCAGCATGGCCCAAGGCTAAGCACCCCTCAACATTTCCAGGAGGCCCTGTGCTCCCACTATCTCCACTTCCAGACTTTTGAGTATCCTTTATGTCTCTAGCCTAGATTATTTTACTATAAAACCTAATTAATCATTCAGTCCACAGGTTTTTTTTAATCTATAAAACAAATGGGCCTAGTAATTAAAACCCATAAAAAATATTAAATGTTTCTTCAGAAACAGGAAATTATTTTTTTCTTTTCAGTGACTTCATTATTACTCCATTATTTCCAGAGTGTGTTTGCCTTACAGGTATGAATTATGAATGTATTATGAGGCCTTTGGGCACAAAATCTTGGGAGACCCCTCAGAACCCCACCTTGCAACAATACTATCTCATCGTAACACCTATAGTTTTTTTTCCCCAGGATTTATACACTCAAAGTACAATGCCCAACAATGTGATGATTTTGCAAAACATGAAACCCAGAGTTAGCTGTTAATTTGCCACACTAATCCCAAATCCTGCTTTGGAGTACAGACATTTTGAGTTTTATAATACTATCTGGATTTTCCTTAATTTTAGATATGTTCATCCTTTTGTAAATTCACAAAAATACACTTAAGAAAGGGAATACATTGTTATTTATTATTATTAATAAAGCATGGAACAAGGACCTTACAGGTGTATAGTCCATAAAATAACTTAATATATTAATCTGATAATTTTCAACCCAAACGGCTGTTGGAAGACATTCAGATATTTATTAGGCTTTATCCTGTCTTAGTTGTCTCTATTTTCCTGTTTATAGTGTTCTCACATTTGCTCCTGATTTTAGCCTCTTTGACTCTACTTTCCAGTATCAGCAGCAAA
>KV751333.1:3341076-3360768 GCA_001698575.1 Mola mola
GGGGCTTAATCAGCTGTCTAATATAATTGACTTTATTTAAAAAAAAAATGCTACAAATGTCTCACAAGTGCTTTGTGAGACATCAATGAAGTGGCTTTAACTGCCTCTTTATAGTTCTTCATTGCCTCTTACCAAATCTCATAAAATACATTTTAAACTGTTTCATTCCACTTTTGTTCTTTTTCCTGCATTTTCTTTAAGTTCTTGTGTAGATGCAGATTTAGCTGGGATGTGGATTTTATTTGGCTTTTTGGTCTTGTAAGGTGTATCGGAGTCCAGATTGTAAGTGTGACCATAATATGCTCTAGCGTGTTTTTTTTGTTTGATATGAAAAATAGGAAGGAAAATAATATTTCCTATTTTGACATTTTGGAGTTGAACATGACCCTTGCCATTTGTATGCGTCTCCAAAACACAACTATTGGGGGCAAGTGGTCTATTGCCTCTGGGGGTAAAGTGGTATTATAAGACAGGATGAGCTGAGACACGTTTTGTCAGGAATCATATACAAATGGAAACACTCAGATAAACCTTCATCAAGGGCCAATAATCGCTTTGGATACAAATTTCTGGTTCCATCCCCCTCTAACTGTATCCTCACCAAAATCACAGTTGTGTTGCACCTTTTTTTTCTGTCAACATCACACTATACAAGTTAATTAAATTTTACATCTGCATCCAAATTTAATGGGTTCTTTTTTGGTTTATTCCTCATTCTCCCACCAAGTTGATATCTATACAGTAATTTTTGCGTAACTCTGTTAAAAACAGACAAACCGACTGAGAGAAACAAACACATGAAAATGAAAACATACACATAGTTGAGGTAAAAAGTCATCTCTTCATGGTTAGTATGGATTGGAAGAACAATTATAGTTACTGAGGCACTGTCGGTAGAACAGGTCAACTTCTGATTGGAGAACTGGCCGTACGATTGCCAACGATGCCAGAAAAAGGGGGTGAAATAGTATGATACAAAGTTCAGCTCTACTCTCAACTGATTGGAAATGTGTAGGGACAGAACTTGATAGTGTGAGTCCACTGCCCAGTCACTACTGACCAAACTCTGGCTCCACGTGACATCACCTGCACATAATGCAAGTGCTCATCTCCTGGATACTTTGGCTTTATTTTTGTAAATGTAATGTGCACCAATCCAACATAGAAGGTATACTCTAATGATTTTAACTGTATTGCAGTGAGTACTGTCAGTAAGCATAGACAACCACTTCACCATAATAAATAAAGAAATATCAGCCGCTCTTATAAACAAAAATTCTGAAATTTATTAAGGCTTATGGATAAATACTAGTAAGAAAAAAAATAATTACACTCTTCTATCATTTTTTTGGGATATTGTTGTTCTTAAATAAAGCTTGAGTAATTTAATGACCAAACTGCAGAGAGCACCACATTTCTTATGAGATTATTCGACTAATCGCTAGAATAATCCATAAAATACTTGATTACTAAAATAATCGTTAGCTGCAGCCCTATTATTATTATTATTATGAAATGATTATGTGAAATGGCCCAGGTCAGCACACACTGTGATGTATTTTCATATTTGCTTTCAAAAAGCTCATGATATCTGAGCGGTGAAAATGAAAATTGCTAATTTTCCTTGCTCGCCTCTAGTAATGTTAATATCCCTATTGTCTTCCCTGATTTGCAGCTACGGATCATCAACAGGGGACATTCCTTTAGCCCTTTTGTAAACTCAGCATTTATAAGTATTTTCATAAACATGTTTCAGTTAAGGGTGCTTAGATTAATCCGTCACCCATTATAATTGATATGGGCTCTAAATAATGTGATCAGCCGTCTCTATAAAGGCAGATCATACGGTATATATTGTGCATATATGTGGGTTTCATGTGCATGCATGGTTTTGGACACTAATTACATGTCTATTTATAACTGTAATTGTGCCATTTTCTGCTATTTCGAGTTCACATGACTGCAATGAGAAAACCATCTAACTGTCTCCTGCAGCCTCTTTTCATGTCAGCTGACAGTAATGGTGCATCTGGATCTCCTGACTCAGAGTGGAGTACCCAACCCAGTGAACACAATGACGAGGCCAGCAGAGTGGAGCAGAGTCCAGTACCAGAGGAGGAGGACTGGTCAGGGGGGAGGGGCAGAGATTGTGTGGTCTGTCAGAATGCAGCAGTGAACCGAGTGCTGCTGCCCTGCCGACACACCTGTGTGTGTGACAGCTGTGTGTCACACTTCCAGCACTGCCCTGTCTGCAGAGCCTTCGTCCATGAGTCCTTCACCCTAACACAGGGAGAAGCTGGCGAATACTGACTCAATATTAACTAAAGGGAATATTACAAGGATTCTAGCAGATTTCTTTCAACAAGATGATCATCATTGTAAATAATATGCACTAATGGGGGGGTGAGGCCAGTTCCCCGATTCCATCACTGCAACGCCTCTGTGTTTGCCAGGATAATTTGTCTCTAATCTTGCGACCTGGTGGGGCATCCAAAACGGTTGTGTGGGAGTGTCTTTAAGTCACGTACCTGATCTGGTCAGCTGCGATATCTTCAGAGAAGCTAGTATTTCAACATAGCATGATTCCTTAATGCCTGACAAACTATAAAGGTTAATTAATGATTTAATACAGTAAATTTCCTACATATTGTGCCTTTAGAGTAACAATGTTATATGAAAAATTCAAACGTTAAAACATGATAAAATAGAACCAGATAGAACTATAGGATGCTATAAAAAGAGGCGCATTACTAAGTTCCTCAGGCAGGGTGTTGCAAGGCTTTAGAGGTCTTATTGAAAATGCCCAGTGACCTTTTGTTGCAAGGGAAAAGTAAAGAGGGTCCTGCCCTGAGGAAAGAAGGCAGCACCTTAGCTCATAAAGTGCAAATAAATCTACTATGTACACAGGGGCAATGCCATTTAAAGCCTCAACATAAGCACTATTTACGTTATCGCGTTTAAAGTAATTCCATTTGGATAGGTAGCCAGCAAAGTTTTGCAAAAATGGGAGTGATATGAGTTTTTTATTAACTCTCGTCTTGCGGCAGAGTTCAGAATAAGGCGACAAAAAGAAATGGCCGTGGCCCGAATACAAGGATTTACAATAATCCAGATGTGAAGAGATGAACACATGAATGACTTTTTCAAAGAATTCCCAGGACACAAACTATTTCAGCAATGTTCCTAGTTTAAGAAAAACAAATTGCTGTTCAAAATAAACATGAACAAATAAGTATATGCGAAACAGTAAAAAATGTTAATGGTAGTAATTAAATCGGACAAATGGTCAAATAAAGACAGTAACGAGTGTCGTATGATTCTTGAACAACTTAATTTTATTTGGGCAAACCTGAACACAAAACTGATAAAACTAATTAGGTTGAGCAGATTGTTAAAGGAATAGGGGGTCTTGTTTTGTTAATATTTTGGGAGAGGAGGTGAAGAGTACTGAGTTTTGTAAGTCGGAACCTTAAGCAGCGCGGAGCGGTGCTTGAAGACACACTGCAGCAAACGCACATCCTCCTGGTACCCAACTCTCTCCCTTCTGGGGTTGGGGGGGGGTTCAATGTCTCCTACAGGACAGGATGCAGATCAGCAAAAAGTTTGACTGATGAGAGCCTGTTTGGGAAAGTAGAAACCAGGTTGTTTGTAATACCCCTTTCAAATTGGCAAAAAATCCCACTATACTGCAATCACACAAAATGTAAGGTTGCAGTGACCTTTGACCTCCAAAATGTAACCCCAATGGGATGGAGTCCCGGTAACCCTCCGAGCAGAGTGCACACGTCCTTGGTAGTCACCATCATAGAAGTCTTTTTGAACCTGCCCCTGGTAGGATCACCCAAGGCAAATTGGTCCTAGGTGAGGGGCCAGACAAAGCGTGGTTCTAAGACTTCTATGATGGTGATTAATAACAAGGACTTGTGTACCCTGCCCGGAGGGATACCGGGACCCCGCCCTGGAGCCAGGCCTGGGGAAGGGGTCTGTAGGCGAGCACCTGGTGCCCGGGCTTTTGTCCATGGGGTCCGGTCGGGCTCAGCCCGAAATGGAGACATGGGTCCGTCCCCACCACCCACAGGAGGAGCCATAGAGGTCCGGTGCTATGTGGATCGGGTGGCAAAGGCAGGGGCCTTGGCGGTCCGATCCCCGGTTGCTGAAGCTGGCTATTGGAACATGGAATGGTACCTCTCTGGTGGGGAAGGAACCTGAGCTTGTGCGAGAGGTTGAGAGATACCGGCTAGATATAGTAAGCCTAACTTTGACGCACAGTCCGGGTTCTAGAAGCAGTCTTCTTGAGAGGGGTTGGACTTTTTTCTATGCTGGAGTTATCCCAAGTGAGAGGCGGAGAGCAGGTGCGGGCTTATTAATAGCTCCCCGGTTCTCAGCCGAAGCGTTGGAGTTTACCCCAGTGGACGAAAGGGTTGCTTCCCTGCACCTTCGGGTTGGGGAACAGGTCCTGACTGTGGTTTGCACCTATTTGCCAAATAGCAGTTCAGAATACCCACCCTTTTTGAAGACCTTGGAAAGGGTGCTGGAGAGTGCCCCTACTGGGGACTCCATCATCCTACTAGGAGACTTCAATGCTCATGTGAGCAATGAGTGAGACCTGCAGGGGTGTGATTGGGAGGAACGGCCTGCCCGATCTGAACCCGAGTGGTGTTACACATAAAAATAAATAATATAGGTTAGCACTGTCACCTCCCAGCAAGGTCCTGGATTCGATTCCCGGGTTAGGACCTTTCTGTGTGGAGTTTGCAGGTTCTCTCCGGGTACTCCGGCTTCCTCCCACAGTCCAAAAAGATACTAACTGGGGGTTAGGTTAATTGGTCACTCTAAATTCCCCTTAAGTGTGAATGTGAGTGTGGATGGTTGTTTCTCTATATGTCAGCCCTGCCATGAACTGGTGACTTGTCCAGGGTGACCCTGCCTTCACTCGAAGATGCCCCCCCCGCCGCGACTCCTAACAGGATAAGCGGTGCCATGACCTTTCTTTGATGTCTTATGTTAAATAAAAGTTACTCAATAAAAAAAATTCAAGTTTTTTCAAGAGACGGGAAATGGTCTAAGGCAATGAGGTGGACAGTGTAGGTACTGCAGCTGGGTTGCGAGGTCATTTACAATATCTCTCGGCTGGCTTAGGAACGTCTTGGTGTCCCCCCCCCGGAGGAGTTGGTGGAAGTGGCTGGGGAGAGGAGTGTCTGGATCTCCCTGCTCAGGCTGTTGTCAATTTGTGTTGAATTGTTTTAAATTATTTAAAAATCTGTACTTACATATTTATCAAAAAAAATATCAACACTGATAATACAGGATGGTGGGTGATCTCAGTCATTTTGTTGAACGGTATGCAATTTTCTTTTACATGTGGATGGATTATTAATATGCACTGTATTGCCGTCAGCCTGTGCTCACATTGATATGTTTCTGGAATAAAATTTTAAAGGAAATACTTAATCTTAGTCTCGTGTTTTGATCAGAGCAGATTTTTTAAATTTGGGTGGGCCCCAGAACTTTTTCTGATTTTTAAGTGGTCTGACATATTAAGTTTGGGAATGGCTGGTCTAACAATCGATGAGATTTTAGTGGTGATCCAGCTCTAGGATTTTTGAGAGATAGGGGTTATTTAAAGTTGCTCCTCTGAGGTAACTAATACGACTACAGATTCGCAACTAACGTTAATATGAAGCAGCATGTTGAGACCGTAATCATTCAACAAAGACACCACAGCAAGTAAAATTTGCAGGTCTGACACGTGGGAGGGTATTGTTTGGAACTGGCAGAGGTCTGTGGTCCCCAAGTTTTTCATAGTTACAAATAAAACATGACATACGCATACAGTAGAATTCCAGCACTTGATGATCCATCAAAGAAATTTGAGTCAGGTTAAATGATGAAATAGTGGACAACTTAGGATAAAATACAGTGTTTAACTTAGTCTTTTCTCCAGTCCTGTTTTTTTTTTTTCCTTTAAGATGAATGTCAGGTTCTACATGGGCATGCAGTTATATTGCTACCTCCTCTGTTTGAGAACCAAGTCTTAGCTGTTTTCATCCACTACGAATCATGGGATCGGAGTTCTGGATTAGATAGTTGTTCTTCCCTGAACTCATTCTGTTCAGCTGTTCTTTGGCTAAAAAACCTCTGTGAAAACCATATTTATACATGAGAGTGAGTGTAGCAAGAAATTTTTAAGCTGTCAACACTTCAATTGTTCTTAGTTATGGCAATGTGTTTCCTGAGGTGACCCTGCACCACTTGACTTCAGTCACTTGTGCATGCATCTGATAGCACAATTTAGGGGCAGGTAATATCAAGACTCAACTTGGAAGACACAGGCTAACAGCTGAACAGACCTACTTAACACTAGGTCACAAAATTCTTCACGTGCTTTCAGGATTTTTAAGTATTTTTCAAGGACTTTCAAATTTAAATTTAAGGATTTCAAGGACTTCTGAGAAACTTGATTTCTGTACTTGTTGTTCTCACAGGTTTGCAGTAGGTAGGGACCAGCTAAACAATACAAAGGGACGGTCCGTTTATGTGCAAGGCCACATCCCAAAAAATCATATCAACCACACAGTCAGTCCAAAAGGTTCTCCTGAACCAACACAACTGTAGTTTCAAAAGGGCTGGTCTAAATCTGAAGGTTGGGATCTTTAACATTAGCTTCTATGGCCAGTGATCTTAATTCTATCTATAAGGCGCATATGCAGATAATATTCAATACAGCCATATAAATAGTATGAAGTCAACAGTGACTAGTCTTCTGACATTTGATAACTTAACCAAAAGAACACTGACCTTCACACCTAACTGCAAATCCACTTAGTTTTGTTTTTATGACAGATCAGAGTTTACATTTTGACAAAAGAACCTTTACTTTTTATGATTTTTCAAAGGACGCATTTGTAAATTGTCACTCACATGACTTGCCATTGATGATGGGAACTTAGATGTTTTTCTTAAATGAATATTTTCACACTCAATCACTTTTTGACAAAGCTGTCACTGATGTTATCCACACCAGTAACACCCACTTGACAGTAATGAGAGAAATGAATGACATCAGAAATTGGTATATGGTATGTTTCGGCACATTAAGATATTTTGGAAATTGACAGAATTATTATCTTAGACACTGATATGGGTCAGAATAACAACTTACTATTGTATTGTGAGGAAAACACTTTCAGACAAGCATAAAAAACATTTTCTTATCTCAAAGCATAGAACAGCAAATCGCTGCAAATGCAATGGGGGGGGAGGAAAAAAAAGAAGAAAAAAAAAAAAAAAATGATACAGAGTGGATTTACACAGGTTTATAATCCAGCTTGGACTCCAGCTTTTTTGAATCAGCCACCTTCCGTACAGCTTTCATGAAATCTTCCTGGGTGACGTACTCGCGGTCAGAGCGGATGGCAAACAAACCTGCAAGCATACAAACATGTAAGTCCTAGTTTTTCCATGGGAGACATTGAACCCCGGAGGGGAGAGGAGAGTTGGGTACCCGGAGGGTACTGAAATTGCATTAATGATGACACTGGATGGCAGTTTAAGGTCCAACCTGCTTCTGTGCACACATTTCTCAGGTCAGCTCCATTAAAACCATCTGACAGCTTCAC
Source organism: Mola mola (assembly GCA_001698575.1). Taxonomy (NCBI): domain Eukaryota; kingdom Metazoa; phylum Chordata; class Actinopteri; order Tetraodontiformes; family Molidae; genus Mola; species Mola mola. Next base: position 3,348,696 of record KV751333.1, read on the forward strand.
AATGGCTTCAAAATCTGAAAGAACCATAGGCATCACAATCTAAATAGCAATTCAATACATCATGTCACTTTATTCATTATACTTTAAGTGAATTATATTTTTCTAAAGAAAATTATATAGCATTTGAAAAGCAATTTATTTATTTATTTTTTTTTTACAGTTGGACTGCCTTTAATGGGGCAACAAGTTTACCCATCAGGATCCCTCTTAGCTGACCCTATTCTTTATCACTGAGCTCAATGCTATTGTAGTATATGTGCAAAACTACAACCAACTAGCATAAGGACAAGTGGAATTATTGCTTTGTGGTTGCATACCTCTACACACTAGTCAAATTGCAATTTGCCCAGCCTCATAATATAATCGTTGACTATTAAAGGGCCACCTCTGACCTTGACTGTCGTCAGTGCAGAGGCATAAAAAGTGACGAAGGACATGACAAGCGCGGTGCACATGCAACAGAGGAAGTATCACTTCTGCTCGCTAACCTATTTCTCCATGCTTGGTGATGGGACTGGAGTGGATCTTGAGGATATCCAGACGAGCCTGTTCATTGGGCAGTTCAATGTCTGAAGAAGAGAGGAGAAGAACACGTGTGTGGTGACAAGAGTGTTGACCGTGGTGATAGAAAGGACAGGGGAGATCTTACGGATTTTACGGTCCAGTCTGCCGGGCCGCAGCAGGGCAGGGTCTAGAGTATCAGGTCTGTTAGTAGCCATGATCATCTTGACTCTGTGTAGTGTGTCAAAGCCATCCATCTGATTCAGCAGCTGACAGGAGACAAACATGACAAATTACATCGATCAGTTTCAGTATATCCACTGTGCTGACGTTGATGCACTTGTTATTGTAAACAGTTAAACATTTAAGAAACAGTGCAGAGTTGCCCGACTTTGCAGTTCATTTTGCTGAATAAATTAAACCTGAAGAACCTTCACTAGTTCCTTCTTAGAAGTTTTCACAGTGCGAAAATTAAACTGGTACAGGGCTTGCATTTCCAATCTGAAAGACATCAGGGCAGGTTTATTGGTAGCTGTATTACAGAAATGACTGAGTGACTGTCACCTGTTCATGTTCAAGCTTTAGGTAGTGAGGTAGTACATAATCCAGTCAATAGGTCCTAATAGCTGGAGGACTAATAAAAACTACTACATTCATGATTCAAGGATGACCACATCTAGTAATGATACTACAGTCAATACCAGAAGATATTGTCTTAAATGATGACGCATCTGATTTGATTGATAAAAAGTGTTTATAAGACATTTGAAATTTGAACAGTTGAAAATTAATATGGAAAACATAAGATAGTAAAATGTACCGTATTTTCTGCTAACCACAATCAAGTATCAGGACTAAGGATGCACCTATGAACTATCCCCCCTCCCCCTATTTTTTGTGTTCTGTACATGTACATGTCTATTGCACGTCTGTCAGTCCTAGGGAAAAGGATTCCTGTTTGTCTTCTCATTTTTCCTTGTTCAAGGATCTTGAAAGTTTTTCCTCATCTGGTTCAAGGGTCTAAGCCCTTGTAAAAGCCCTCTAAGACAAAAGTGTAATGTGTGATTTGGGGCTATACAAACAAAATGTGATGATTAATTATGCAACTCACTATTAAACTATTACTCCCAAGTGTCAAATCCCTCATCAGAAAAATACTGGAGCCAAAATTTCAAAGAATAGCTATGACACAGGAATGAAGTCACTGTAGGTCATAATCATTTCCCTCAACTGGAGAGCCAGTATTTTTACTTTTTACTAAAATGATCATGACATTAATTTATTTCATCACTGGAGTATTATTATTAGTTATAGTCTCTGGTATATTTACCACACAAAGGATACTTTCAGAGGAATGTTTGACTCGTGCGAGTGCTGCATACCCTGCTTAAACACAGTGTGCTTCCTTGGCCCTGGCACAGTAGGAAGAGATTTGCTTCGGCACTGTACGGTTGCTCATGCACGAGTGCAAATGTGCGTATGCAATGCGGACATCACGATATAACTGAATGCTTCCCATGTCTCCTTCAACAATCAAATGCCGCATTGCATAATCGATAAATACGTGAATGTGAGCGTGCTGTATCAGAACAAAAAGACTCCAAATAAGCCAAAAAGTCAGTAAAATTGTGGTCACGTTCTCCCAATGTGATGACATAATTACAAGAGGTAATTCTGCTCGGGCCCAGATTTGCTTGGAACACTGAGTGCAGGCCAGTAGGGGAGTGGGGACATTGTAATTTGGCATGGTATGAAACAACTGGGCCAAGTGTGAGTACGAACATGACATAAATTGTACAACAGCTGTTGTCCCACTGTCAATGAAACATTTTACCCCATCATCACATATTCCATTTTTTCATATTTATATATAACTCAATAATAATGTCAAGCAGCACCCACACTGTACTTTATATTTTAAACTATGCAACAATTCTGCACAATCCCACTTTGAGCATTTAGTCTATTCACACTTTATTTATACACTTGTTAACAAGTACAGTGCTTAACACTGTGTGTGTATCATTATGGGTCTTATACGTGGAAGGCGAATGGTTCATAGTGTAAAAAGTCTGATTTTTAATATTACTACTTGTCTAGTTTCTTGTACTTTTCTATTTTGCCTTGCTTTGTTGCTCTTTAGTTTCTATTCTTTTTCCAATCACTGTTTCTTGTTTTCTCTGCTAACAAATGTTGAGCTGTTATGACATGTGAATGCACCTACTGAGGGATTAATAGTCTTATCTTATTTCTACATCAGTGTGAGGAACCCTGCACATTATTCCCAGTTTAGAGGCACTCCAGCGGCAAAGAGCAAGTCCAGAGTAGCCACAGTGGGCTGCTTTGGATCACAGACAGGAGGGACTCCTGAGAGCAGTGCTGTGTTTATTTCTTCGTAACTTGCATGTTATACAAACCGAAGTATTTAATGACTCAATGATGTTAATGCATTGTCCCAGCCCTCATCAAGATCACTCTAAAAAGGTATTTATCCCAGGTTGTGGAAACAACAATACTGAGCATTTTGTCACCCACAGGTTGGTATTCTTACTTGCTTACCTAACCTTAGATGAGCTGGCCTGAGGGCAAGTGGTCATGAATGCATGACGGTGTGCCAGGACAAATAGTGAACAAAAATAACTAAGAATCAAAGTTTCTGTTTGTATCATTATAAAATATCTCCATAAAATAAAAAAAAAAAATACAAAATGTTTGGATGCTGTGTAAAATGTAAATAACTAAAATTAAAGACCATCTGCTTTGTGTGCATCTGAAAGGCACAAAAAGCACACAGTGAAAATACAGTGATGGGTCAAGAACAAGGAGTGCGGTTGTTTTGTGGTAGCTTGACTGGTAGAAATCTTATTTTTAATCAAAGGTTTAGGTGCATATTTTGTATTAGACTATGAATTATAGAGCTAGTCAAGTGAACGAGGTTCAAATTGTTGTATGAAATTAAGTAAGGATACAGGAAAAATGTTAGTAATTCAATTAGACAAATGGTCAAATAAAGACATAAGTGTAAAATGATTCTTGGGTAAACTCAGGTTTTAGCAGGGCAAACCTAGTTAACAACGGTGAACTATGGTATTAATTGGTGAACATGAATATTAGCAAAACCCATTAGGAACAATTATGGGAAAAGGAGGTCTTGTTGGAAGAAAATGGTCCTTGATAAGGCTCCATTTTTGTGGGATTAACCCTGCTGTTCTGTGCTAGTCCTCCTTGTCAATGATACCAACACATTTTCTTTTCAGACGCTGCATCATAACTGTGGTGCAAATCACACTTACACAGGTTACAGGAAACAGTTCATCGTTTTAGTTAATGTAAAATGTTCCTTTAATTTCAATTTTTTTTTTTTTGGTCTGAATGTTTTCTCCTGTTCCATTTTTTCAGATGTATTTTTCTTTTCAGCTCTGTTCTGCTTTTACTGCAGCTGTTAATGTCATGTATTGGTGGCGCTCCATAACACAGTGCGCGTTACAATAACTGCGTGATGCAATGACTCAATTATATAAATTGTTGCAAATTCTTAATAATCGAAATTTATTATTATTTGTTGTTACAGACCTTCTGTAAACAATGAAATCAAACTTTTTGCAATTTGATGTTAAGAATTATTATTCTTAAATTGTTGCACTATTTGACCATGCAATCTTTCACTACTTCAGAAAGACTTAGTCTCTCTGGGATGCTCTTTTTAAACCCAATCATGGTACTAACCTGTTGCCAGTTAACCTCATTAAGTGTGACATGTTCCACCAGGTGTTTTCTTTTGGCATTTTAAAACTTTCACAGTCTTTTGTTGCCAACGTCCATCAGTTAATGAAATGTGTTGCTGGCATCATGTTCATAATGTGGATGTAATTTTCAATGAAAAAAATTTCTCAGTTTCAACATTTGATATATTTTTTGAGTTATTATCTAAATGAGGGGTTTCAATATTTTGTTAATCTTTTTTTATATCTTATACAGCTTTACAACTTTTTGGGAAAGTTTGTTGAAATACACAGAAAGTAAACCAAGTTCAGGACAACGCTAAGACACACAGGAACAAAAACAAAAAAAAAAAAAAAGTTTTTGTTTGGAGCTTGTACAGTGGGAGAAGTAAGTAATTCGATCCCCAAGCAAAACATAAGTTAATATTTGGTAGAGAAACCCTTGTTGGCAACCACAGCCATGAGACGTTTCTTGTAGTTGGTCACCAGGTTTACACACAGCTCAGGAGGGTTTTTGGCCCATTCCTCTTTACAGAAAGTCTCTAAATCCTTCAAGTTTCTTGGCTGCCGCTTGGAAACTCGAAGCTTCAGCTCCCTCCACAGGTTTTCTATTGGGTTGAGGTCTGGAGACAGACTAGGCCACTCCATGACCTTAATATGCTTCTTGTTGAGCCACTCCTTTGTTGTACTGGGAGTATGTTTTGGGTCATTGTCATGCTGGAAGACCCATCCTCGACCCATCTTGAGCGTTCTTGCTGAGCAAAGGGTAACGTACATGGCTCCTTTCATTGGCCCCTCAATGCTGTGATGTCAACCCGTATACTTTGCACAAAAACAGCCCCAAAACATAATTTTTCCACCTCCATGCTTGACTGTGGGAAAGGGGTTCTTTGGGTCATACTCGCATATTTTCATCTTCCAAACACAGCGGGTTGAGTTGATGCAATATAGCTCAACTTTGGTTTCTTCTGACCACAGCACTTTCTCCCAAGCCTTCTCTGAGTCATTTAGATGTTCACTGGCAAACTTAAGGCGGGCCTGTATATGTGCCTTTCTTGAGCAAAGGGACCTTGTGGGCATTGCAAGATTTTAAATTCCATTACGGCGTAGTTTGTTTCCAACTATTTTCTTGGTGACTGAGGTCCCAGTTGCCTTCAGACTATTAACAAGCTCCTGCCATGTGGTTTTTGGCTGCTCCCTCACCTTTCTCATCATCTTCACTCCATGGAGGCGAGATCTTGCATAGAGCTCCAGACCGAGGACAGTTGATGGTCATTTTGTGTGTCTTCCAATTCTGAAAAATGGTGCCAATAGTTGTCACATTCTCACCAAGCCTTTTGCTGATGGTTTTGTAACCCATTCCAGCCTTGTGCAGGTCTACAATCTAGTCCCTGACATCGTTGACAGCTCTTTGGTCTTGCCCATGTTGCTATAGAGATTGGAATGGAAGAAACCAATTCCTAGAGCAGATGAACTTTATACACATGATGAGTTAAGATCAGGAGTATTGGTAATTGGTTGATTGTGCACAGCTGTGTGCCACATGGGCACCAGCCAATCTGTGGGAGCCAGAATTCTGAGTGAGTTGTTAGGGATCAAATATTTTTTTTACTTGATAAAATGCACAACATTTTATAACTTTTATATTGTATGGTTTTTATGCATTTTCGACTGTCTATTGCCAAAATCAGTAAACAACCATAAAAAAATTGAGTCCGCTAATTTCTTTGTAAGTAGGCACTTACAAATTTAGCAGGGGATCAAATAATTATTTCACCCACTGTGTATACTGATTTTTGGCGTGTGTATTTCGTGACCACAGGCTCATCCACAGAGTTGTAAAACATGTTGCAGTAATGGCAGAATCACTTTGGATCGAGAACACAGGACCAAGTAATGTCTAAAGAGCATAAAACGATATAAAAAATAAACAAAATCTGGTTAAAAACTAAGGCTCCCTTTACACCTGGCATTAATATATGTTTTCTTGGATCACACTGCAATCATATAGCCTGACCTGACAACGTGAAAGTACAAGTGTAAATACACTCAAAATGTTTAGAGGAAAGACTGTGATCCCCCCTGCCAGACCACTTCCCAATCCACAAACAACTTAACAGGAGCATAACAACGCTCTCTCCTCTGCTTCAAAAAGCAGGTAGGAGTCCATACAACAGCTTAATTTCAAAGAAGTGCGGTCGAGTTTTGCCTGCCTGCAGAGAGCTGCAAGCCCATCGTGGAAACGCACAAAGCACCTATGTAATGAGAATGAGAACCATGCAGTTCTCGGCAGGCTCAGCTGCTGTGTTGTTTTTTTCAAAGCAGCATGCAGAGGAGAAAAGGGTGAGAAGGTGTAGATGGCTGCCAGAATTGCTTACTCGGCAGAGAAGTGTGATCGGATAGCATTCCATGTGGACACCAGGGACACGTGTTAATACCAGGTGTATATAGATAGAGTACATGCAATTCCAATAAAAACGCAAAAAACTCATTTTAATGCTAGATGTAAAGGGGCACTAAAGCTGTGAGATTAAAAGAATGGAGGGTGCTGTGATGTTGAGCCCAAGACACTACAGTAATACCTCCATCAGGGTCCTCTGGATCTCTCTGTCAGCTGAGGTTCCCTCGGAAAAACGTCGGCCACCTACAGGGAAAAAGATAAACATGAGAAACAACTCGTGACTAAGTGTTCAAATGACCGCATCGAAAATTACTATCATAACTAGAGATTGATCAGGTACAACAACGTTGTTACAGCAAGGGGGAGCCAGGATGACAGGTCCAGTCTCACAGCCCTGGCTACCCGCCTGAAGAGGTACACGAGAAAATTGGAGGCCCGGAGATAAACGGGATGTTCACCACTGAACCATCCAAAATGTACTCTCAGTGGGAGGGTAATAAGATGAGCACTGACCCACCCAGGGGTGAGACTGAACAGTACTGGAAGAGCATATGGGAGAAGGAGGCATTCGATAACACAAATGCTCAGTGGCTAGCAGACTTGAGAGAAGGCTACAGCCGTTTCCCAGAACAAGACCCAGTAAACAATAGTTTACACAATGGCAGACAGCCAAGAAAGAGTCTCAAGAATGAAGAGCTGGACAGTACCTGGCCCTGACATGATCCACAGCTACTGGTTAAGAAGCTAACTGCACTCCATGAACGGCTGGCAGCTCAGATGAACCAGCTGCTAAAAGATGGGATCCACTGAGAGTTGTTCACCCAAGGTTGGACAGTCTTGATCATGAAGGACCCCCAGAAGAGAACAATTCCATCAAAATATGAGTAGGCATGTGGCTCAATACATGAGTGGGGCCCAGAAAGGTGGTACTAGTGACACCTACTGGGTTACAGGGCAGTTGCTAGAGACTGTAAGACAAGGAAGACAAACCTGTATACTGCCTGGATTGACTACAGGAAGGCCTACGACTCAATGCCACACACATGGACACTGGAGTGCTTGCAGCTGTAGAAGATCAAGAGACACTAAGAGCCTTCATCAACAACTCAATATAGCTGTGGAAGACACGTAGCCAATTCAAGGCCAACTGCCCAAGCAAGCGTCAAGTGCAGCATATACCAAAGGACGCCCTATCCCCTGTTATGCATTGAGCTAAACCCCCTCAGCCAAATCATCACAGAGTGGCCCCGGACACCGGCTCAAAAATGGAACAACTATCAGCGACCTGCTCTACATGGATAGCATCAAACTGTATGTGAAGAGTGAATGACATCAACTCAATCAACCACAAATGACATCAGAATGTCATTTGGGCTAGACAAGTGTAGCCGGATGATATCAAATAGAGGCAAGATGATCACAACTAATTGGGTTGAACTAACAGAAGGCAACATAGCCAATGTTCAGGACAGCTAAAAATACCTTGGGATCCCGCAGGCAAATGGGAATCATGAAGAGGCCGCACAGAAGTCAGCCACAGCCAAATACCTACATGGAGTAAGGTAAGTCGAGAAAAGTCAGCTGAATGATCAGAACAAGACCTGAGCCATCAACACATCTGCCCTGCCCATGATCAAATACCCTGTTAGGAGATACAGGCCACAGATCAAGACAAGGAGGCTCCTCACCATGCATGGAGGGTTTCACCCCAGGTCCAGCACGCTGAGGCTGTACACTGAGCAGAAAAAGGGAGGCCTAAGACTAGTGAGAGTCAGAGCCACAATCCAGGATGAAACAAAAGAAATCCAGGAATACATCGGGAACGATGACCTGCTAAGTGAATCCATCAGGCAGCAAAAACCCAGTGAGGAGAAGGAAGAAGAAGAGACACCATGATGGGACAAGCTCCTGCACGAGATGTACCAGAATAGAGAAAACATACCAGTGGCTGGAGAAGGCTGGTCTCAAGGACAGCACAGAGGCACTGATCATAGCAGCAAAAGAACAGGCCTTGAATAAAACATCAATAGAGGCCGGGGTCTACCGTAACACACAGGACCCAAGGTGCAGACTGTGCAAAGATGCCCCTGAGACAGTACAGCACAGAACAGCAGGGTGCAAGATGCAGGCAGGTACGGCATACTTGGAGTGCCACAACCAAGTGGCTGTCATAATATACAGGAACAGCTGCACCAAATATGGCCTGGAGGTTTTAGGATCTAAGTGGACAACGCCTCCAAAGGTGATTGAGAACGACAGAGCTAAGATCTTGTGGGACTTCCAGATCCATACGGATAAGATGGTTGTGGCTTATCAGCTGGATATCATGGTGGTCAAAGGCAGTAGTGGTAGATGTCGCAATCCAAGTGATAGGAAATCAGAAAGAAGGAACACGAGAAACTCTAAAAATACCAAGGGCTAAAAGAGGTGCTGGAAAGGATCTGGCGAGTACAGGAACAGGAACACTTGGGGCTGTGACTCCCAAACTGGTAGAATGGCTCTAACAAATTCCAGAAACAGCTAAGATACTGTGTGGGACCCTCAGGCTCCCAGGCCTCAGGTAGAGGACCCTAACTTAAAGGAAAAACAAAACCGCCCACAGAGGGCGAGTGGGGAATTTTTATATTTGAGTGAAACGTTGCCTACCACAAAACCTTATTCCCTTTACCCCCATGTGAGGTCGGCATTATCCATATATTCAGTTAGTTCTGTTTGTTTAGAGCTATTGTCTATGTGCCACTTGACTTTGCTGTAACAGTGTTTTGTCAGCTGCATAGCTGCCTGCAGCCCTAATTGTCCGCAACACAGTTACATCATTAATTTCCCATACATATTTCTACAACTGTTCACACAATACTGTTTAATAATACAACACTGTTTACTTTCTGGCTGAACTGCAGCAGTGAGAGCAGTAGAGTATTTGAGCTTCATGATCACTGCTCCCTGGGCGGCACAGTGGCGTTCCTGTGCGGAGTTTGTATGTTCTCCTCCCGGTTTCCTCCCACAGTCCAAAAACATGTAAACTGGGGGTTAGGTCAATTAGTCACTCTGGTGACTTGTCCAGGGTGTACCCTGCCTTTGCCCGAGGATGCTGAGATAGGCTCCAGCCCCCCCGCGACCCCTAATAGCGTAAGCGGAAGAAAATGGATGGATGGATCACTGCTCCCCCCCAGTCGGCTGATAAAGCATTGCAACACGTCTCCCACACCCTGTGCTTGGGGGCATTACCATTCACTACGTCACCGTGGGGGATTTCATTACTGCCCAGGACCCGCCCAGGGTTCGTCACAGACCAACCATGGAAAAATGTGCAATTCTCTGTGGCTGCATCTGTATATATACTCCCTGATATATCTTTAAAAAAAATTTTGAAAAATACTTTATGACTACATAAGAAATAGCCCAATTTTTGATTAAGAAGTTAGCATAATTAATAAATATGGCAAAAGCTACCTGAAGCATTATCAGCCTAACCTTAACTAAACTGCTATTGGCCCAAGAAAATCAGCATCACTTACCAATGGCATCAATCTCATCCATAAAGATGATACATGGCTGGTGGTCCCTTGCATAATTGAACATCTCTCTGATCAGCCTGGCACTCTCACCGATGTACTTGTCTACAATGGAACTGGACACCACCTGCAAGCATATACAAACATCATCAGCTGTATGCTGTCTGGCAGTACACCTGAACTTAGGCACCAGCACTCACTTTAAGGAAGTTACAGTCCAGCTGACTGGCTACTGCTCTGGCAAGAAGAGTCTTTCCAGTACCTGTAGCAAAGGGAACATCTCATTAATACCAGACAGACATGTATTCTGAATGATTAGTTGTATAACATATTTGTATGATTAAATTCAAATTAATATTAAAATTTCGAAGACATAGTAACACAAAACTGCAGACTCTCATCAAGTGTGGTGTCTATTCTTGGATGTCACTGGCTTGACAAAATACAGTTGATTTTCATTCAACATTTCCACTGATCTACTAACCTGGTGGTCCATAGAGCAGACAGCCTTTAGGGGGGATGATCCCAACTCTCTGGAAGAGCTCCGGGTTGGTCAGAGGCAGTTCAATCACCTTCCACAAAAGAACAGCATTGTTTTTTCAACATTGACAGAAAATAAAATATGAATAAATAAACAAAATATATCAAGTGCAGCAGTTCATATTTATCATCCAGCTTCAGGGTTTTTTTAAAAAAAAAAGAAAAAAAGAAAAAAAAAAGGGGAGTCCAACCATGATAATGCCATTTCATGGAAGCTCGAGAGCCTACGTTAAACCACAGCACGCACCACAAATTATACCCGTATCTGAATGAGAACATTGTAATCCAAAACTTGTATGGTTTCATTGCTAATTGATGGTTGACACCTTGTTGTACCTCTCTCAGCTCACGGATCTGTTCAGACAAGCCTCCAATTTCAGAGTAGGAGACACTGCCAGGGTCCTCATGGGACATATTGTATACCAGAGGGTCCACCTCTCTGGGCAGGTACCTTTAAAAGAACATGAAACACCCGCTGAGAAAACATCCACCTGTGTATATGGTTTTTCTTAAACGATATAGCATTTCTATATTTTTCAGCAGATTTATAGGTTGAGGATTCTAACAGTAACAACAGTCATGGCTTCACAAACAGCATTTCTGTGGTAGATGTGTACATTTACAAGGATTAATAGTAAAAAGGGTCCATAGGATACATTTCTACAACCCAAACAAAGACTCCTATGATATTAAAAATAATCTCACTCTAGGAATGATAATTTTTTAATTAAACTGATCATGATACATGAATCGTTGAGATCAGCCATCTTGGGGGAAACTGGCTTGCATATCATGGATACTTGCATTGCGTGGTGGCATCTTCTGTGATGTATAATTATTTAAGGTTGCTTATCAATTATCCAATGGACATCGTCAGCATGACACTACTTAGCATATAAAGATGGATATACTGTATGCCAAGACAAACTAATTAGCCAGTTCAATGTTTAGCGCCTGTTGGAACTGTATTACATTGTTATATTGTTTAAACAATATGATATGTGACCATTGTGCCTATCCTACCTCATTATAGTGAGCGTGGTCATGTCCAAAGCCACTCTGGTGCCTGGTTTCAGCTGAGACTTGTCTAACTGGAATGAAAAATTTTAGATATTAGACTCCACATTGGCAGATAGAAAGAGGTTCTGCGCTTTAAGTTGATATGAAGTCAATTGTGATGAAAATAACTGTTTTCTGTGTTCAGCACCTAAACCAACCCTACACATGCTCAGGACACTGATGAATGTTTTAGAGCTAATGGTTCAGAGAGACTGCTTCACCACTGCTGAAGACATAAGATTATTTATAATTATACAACTATAATTACAACTGCTGTACAGCAGTATGACAGCAGACAATTTGAGGAAGCGGAAGAGGGGGCACAAGAACAATAA
>KV751333.1:3360787-3372106 GCA_001698575.1 Mola mola
ATTATTAAACCTTGAAGACATGCCCCTATTCATATTCACAGAAAAGTGCCTGTATAAGTAGAAGATGTTCATTACATCATCTGGGTCTTTGACTTATAACCTTAACCAGCCAAAACTTCTAATATGACATTTGATCCACATCTGCCTCCACAGCAGCCAAAATTTAATTTTCACAACCCTGTTTTAACCAGTAGAGGGCAGTCACTATGCAGTTAAAAAAAACCAAAAAACTCAGCCTATCAGATCATCAAAGAGACAGGGCTTTATGTAACATCATTCTGAAACAAGATCCAGGACCATCCAGAGTGGGACCTGAACCTCTTTGGGTCACTGACATCACTACTGTGACCTAATAAAATATGTATGTAAATCACTTAAATTGAATCTTTTCTATATGCTATGGTACGAGTTGAGCAACCCTTGCTTTTTGTTGATCAAATATTCTGCTAAAAGAACCATAGCTAGGTGGGTTGGTTTCTGTACTGTGAAATAATGACATGAGCATTGCTACTTATGTATGACGTGTGACACAATCACATGGTATTGAAATGAAACAAGGAGAATACTAGACAGACCGAATGTCTACACATATGTAATTATGGACACTCTGATAGGTGCAAGAAATTGACAAACTTGAGTGTACTACTAATACTTATAAATTACATTTTGTCCTAATATACAAATCTCAATAACATAACCAATTTTCAATTAACAGTCGGGGGCTTACTTTGTTTTACATAGTTCTGGACTGTGAGATAAAAATGCAGCTCAGACCGTTTTGATATGTAATAACTAAATATATGGCTTAGAGGCTAAATATATGGCTTAAGAGTATCACGTTATATTTAAATATATATCTTATGTCTCAACATGCAGGCAGGGCAGATTGTACTACAGTCCTATTCTATGTCACCTGGAAAGAAATTTTTATGTTTAAGTCCATCTTAAGTGTGCATCTTTGCAAAGTGAATAAGAGGTGTAGAATTTTAATTTTGGACAAGGTAAACACAGCTCATCAGTCTGTTTCACCAACGTTCTTCACATCTTAAGACATAACTAAACTTTGGTTCAGGACACAAGATTTTTTGTAAAAATATCCTTCAGTTTCTGGAAAGAATATTGCACCATCCCCCATAACATTTGACAATGTGGCTGCATGGCAACTAAATTTGCTCAAAAAATTGAGTTCAGAAACCTGAGGAGCCAACACATTCAAGACATTTGATACATCAGTATCAGCTCAGCACCTACCTGTCTGCGACATCCAACCACATATCGAGGACCATTGGTGGCCTTGACGATAACTAAAAGAAAAAAAAGAAAAAGGAATATAACATAAAACCAAAAGTTTAACATACGTTACAGTTACACTAATTTTTTATGGGGCGGCATGCTTAAACAGCTTTGAATTTGCAGAGCCCATGAGAGGAGGTGCAAGAAAATACAGAGCATAACTAAATGGAAATTTACATATATAGAACACATTAGGGCTGTTTGAACCAATTTTGGGGTTCAAATATAATTCGAATAGTAAGGAACTATTCAATATTCATTCATTCATTTTCTACCACTTATCCCATTAGGGGTCGCGGGGGCTGGAGCTTATCTCAGTGCTAAAATCTATGTTTTTAGTTTTATAAATATATATGCTACCATTCCTGAATTTTACCCTACTTGCCTTTGCCTATACTTTACCCATATTTGGGAAACAAAAAGCTTTTAGGCCACTTCCAGTCATTTCAATGTGGGACATGCACAGAATTTGCTCTGCCACTCTGAACTTTCCGCTGCAGCTGCTTTCAAAACACTTTGCCTTCCAGCAGAGTCTGGTGGTATTCACGGCAATTACAGCGCAGAAAACGAGGAGGGAAAAGCCAGTGCTACTGGTACACAACGTGAAGAGAAAATACAGCTGTGAGGCAACTACCCTGAATACCACTTAGCTGCATTTGTGTCTGTTAAAGTAAGATTTTCTAAATTCACAAAGTAAGCTTATAATAAGAAACCAAGTTTGAGCTTTTTACAAACAGTTTGGGTTATAGATAAATTGTGTGCAAAAGTTCAGGTGGTGGTCATGAAATTAATATCGTTATTTGTGGTAATTACTTCCTCATTTAAAACACCCTCCATTGGACAAAATGTAACAATCACATGTGGATAAAGGCAATGGCAATTGTTAAGTGTTTATGTACATACATAGTAAATATTAATAACATTTCAACATAAAAATTAAAATATAATACCAATATTACAAAAATAAGGAATGAAATTCAAATTGGATTATAGATTAAGATTAACAGCACTAGAGTAGGTACAGAACAATACTTGGTTTTGACCATCATATACACAGACTGATGAACCTTTAAACCATTACCAAGTATTTCTGTTTATTTTTTGTATCTATATTAGGGCTGCTACTAATGATTTTAATAATCGATTAATCTGTCGATTATTTTTTCAATTAATTGTTCATTAAGACATTTTATTTCCACCCCGTTTGTTTCTTCCTGATCCAATCTGTGGGTCAAAAATCTAATTATGATCCAATCTGTGCATTTTGTAATCCTTTACACTCCTAGTCTTCAGTCATACAATGATAACAGTACATGTCCATAATAGGGATGGGTATTTTCAGTCATCTCAATATCTGAGTACTTACAAAAGACTTTTTTTTTTTTCAAATTGTAAAAAATGAAAAAAAGGGAGCGCACTGCGGAACCAACATACAACATATGCACTTTGACAGGTTTATGTTGACAGGTTTTTAATGTAGTGAGTCCTTGGGACCCACAGGTAATGATTTGAATGTGTCCCTGGGAAATCAATGGGTCCCCAACAAAATGCTTATTTTGGATAATTGAAATTAATGGATATATTAATTTATATCAAAAATGTATCTGAAATTAAATAAAATTACAAGTCTGAAAAAGAAGTATGACAAAATTCAAATAAAATAGCATTTTTCATCACCACGTCACCAAAATGTTGTCTTCCGAGCATCATCTAAATCAGTTGAGCTAAGCCAATCACTAAAATATCTAAAAGAAAAATGAAACTTAAAAACGCAGCAGTATATTTAATCTCTTTCTTTGGCAGCATTTTTAAGTTTTCATTTTCCATTCCTTTTTCTGTTCGAGAAAAAACGGGAGCGGGACGTGTGCCAGATTACTCTTGTAACGAAAGAGGGATGTAGACACAAAGGCCATCTGAGCATAACAGAATGTTGGCTGCCA
Source organism: Mola mola (assembly GCA_001698575.1). Taxonomy (NCBI): domain Eukaryota; kingdom Metazoa; phylum Chordata; class Actinopteri; order Tetraodontiformes; family Molidae; genus Mola; species Mola mola. Next base: position 3,364,021 of record KV751333.1, read on the forward strand.
TTCAAAGTATTCTTTAATCACAGCCACTGGAGTATGTTTTCCTAATTTCATTACACCATGTCCCATGGACATAAAACATTGTCGACATAAGTGAACATAGCCTTGAGCAGTGGAAAGTCCATTTATTTAGTACTATGAAGTTCATATCATATTCATAAACCTGGGTGTTATCTTTGACCAGGAGCTGTCTTTTAACTCACAACAGATTTCAAGGACAGCCTTCTTTCACCTCCGTAACATTGCTAAAATCCAGCACATCCTGTCTCAACAAGATGCAGAAAACTAGTTCATGCATTTGTTACTTCCAGGCTGGATTACTGTATTCTCCATTTTCAGGTTTCCCTAAGATTTTAAAGACTTTTCAGTTAATTCAAAATGCAGCTTTGCGTGTACTGACTAGAACTAATATCAGAGACCATATTTCCCCTGTACTGGCTTCTCTGCACTGGCTCCCAGTTAAATTCAGAATAGAATTTAAAATCCTTGTCCTCACCTACAAAGCTATTGATGGCCAGGCACCATTTTATCTTAAAGAGCTCATAGTACCCTATCCAGAACCTTACGCTCCCAGGATACAGTTATTGGTGTTTCCAAGAATCTCCAAAAGTAGAATGGGAAGCAGAGCTTTCAGCTATCAAGCTCCTCTCCTGTGGAACCATCTTCCAGTCTGTATTTGTCTGTAAATGTATTTTTGATGGACACAAATATTTCTTTTCTTAATTATATACAAAATAATTTCCCAAATATGTATTTAAAAGCATGCAATTTTCATCAAAAACATATATATGTTGTGACTTATGCACAAACTGTGCAACCATACCACAATCACACAATGTTGCCAGCTCTGTACCAAGAAAAAAAAAAACTTCAAGTGACACAGATCCTCAAAGAAGTTGAGTGCACTTCAATTACAACTGACAGCTGAACCTTACAGGCCACAAAGAGCTATATTATAATCACAGTTACAGCTGGTATTATAACCAGCAATTGGGAAATTGCTGAAAATGTGTATTAATACTTTTATCTTGTGACTCGTTGAATCACTTGTACACAAAGTGTAGTCCAATAATCCAATTCCTATCTAAAATAGTCATCCAATGTCTTTTCATGAACTGCTGTGGTAACAATTGCTAACCCAGGTACAAGTAGTAGTTTTGTTTCGTTTTCTGCCGCTTATCCGGTTAAGCTTAAGTTACACCAGTATTTCCCGAGTTTCTGTAAGTGACTCCACCTCATGAAAGAGGACAAGATCACTAGTGTGCTTCAATTTTACAAAACCACTTAAATCGTAATCTTAAACCAGCACCAAGCTGTTTTTCATGTTTAATAAAGCAAGATGAGAACTTTACAACCGAAAATGCCAAAAGGGAAAGCTGGATCTCAGAGTCAGTCAAATTATCCATATTTGCATGTTGATAATGCAGTTAAGATATATAAAGGGCTATATATTCTATCTAGGAATAACCTAACAGATTTAATTTGATTATTAACGAATGCTGAGATTCATTAATAACAGGCCCTTACTCTTGCTAGTCCTTATTTGACATGGGGTTTTTTGTTTTTTTTTATTGTTTTGAAATATGAGGGGGGAAAGGGTCTACAGAGTACTTTTGTTCAATATATTGCAAGATAATTAATTAGCTCTGATAAACAGCTGCTTTGAAGCCACAACGACCAAACTGCGGATGTTTGTTTAATTTATTACAGTTAGATTTATGATTTACTCTAATTGGATTTAACCGCCTAAAATATGTCCGGTCAGCTGAATAGGATAATAAATAGTGAATGAGACAGTGTATTTAATTTCTTGCATAAAATCTGATGAACGTATATAGACCCAATGGCTTAACTGTTTCTCAGGTCAAAGTCATAATGCGCTTAATTAAGACCCAGTAATGAGTATTTCATGGTCACAGTCAGGATTATTTCATTTCTTGGCTTAGTTTTAGGTTGCTGCAAATTTTTCTTTAGCTACATCCCCCCTTGACACTAGAGATTTGCATAGTTTCCATTCTACGATTAGATTTGATTTGTTGTGTTTTTTTATCCTCCGTTTTGGTTGTTTTAGATGTGAGGTTTGGCACTAATGATGCATTTAGTGGTCTATATAGTCCAATATAAAATTAACCAATTTAATGCCTGCCAGTGCTGATGTAAGAGCTAAACTAAACAAATCGGGAATAACATTAACCTCTCAGAAAGTTCAAGGACTTATATGACTATAACATAAAGACAATTTTAGATAATCAGGGGATGTTTCCAATTATTACAGGGGAACTACATTCTCATTCACTCATTTTAATATTTATGGTCCAAATTCTAATAGTCCTAGCTTCCATAATAATGTATTCTCACTTATACCACCTTCTACACCTGATACAAATGTAATAATTGGCAGCGACTTTAATTGTGGATTAGATCCATATCTGGAGAAACCATCACAACAAAATATACAGAAAACTAAGGTGGCTTTATTTCTTAATTATTTTATTGATAATTCATATCTAGTAGATATATGAAGGATCATGAATCCTACAGGCCAAGACTACTGTCTTTTCTTCCAGTGCATAATACATACAGCAACATGGTTACTTTTGTACCACTTTACTTAAAATGGTAAGGCCCTGGTGCCTGATGGCTATACTGCAGAATAAAAAAAAAAATTCATGCAATCTTCCACAATTATATAAAATGTTTACATATGCACTGAAGAATGAAGAACACCCAAAAATGATGTATGAGGCCCTAAAACTGTCATCCTAAAGAAGGACAAAAACCCTCAAGGTGTAGGTTTGTATCGCCCTCTGTCTTTATTAACTTGGATGCACGTATTTTACTCTTAAGTTTAAGATTAACCAAAGTCATTAGTAAAATCATCCATCCTGATCAGACAGGATCAATTCCAAGCCGGCATTCATTCTTCAATTTGTGACACCTCTTTTATGTATTATACACTACAGAGCTTTCAGATGAACCTGGTCATCGCCGCAATTGATGCACAAAAAGTTTGTTCATCTTGAATGGAAATACTTTTTTGCAGTGCTTCATAAATTTAAGCTTGGTATAAATTTCACCAAATGGATACAACAACTTTATAGAGGAAGAATTTTGACAAACAATATCCCCTAAATTTGCTTTAAATAGAGGAACTTGACATGATTGTCCACTTTCACCTCTACTATTTTGCATTAGCCATAGAACCTCTTGCTGAGACCATAAGAGTTGACCCACTTATATTTGGTTATAATACACAACACAAAACAAGATATCCTTGTGTGGAGATGACATTTAATACATTAGAGACCTTTTTCCCGTAATAAATGAAATCATTTAAAAACTAAATTTTGTATTTACTCAAGTTTTCTTTGTCTAATATTAATATTTGTTTATTGGGATTCAATTTAGGAAAAGCCTAGGCCTTCATAGGGCCTCAGACCCCCCTCCCAGTAAACAATCACCTATTTCTGCCCTCTTGCACTGACTTAACCTTTAAGACGTGATTTGACAAAGGGATATCTAAACTTAAGGACCTCTATAATCATGAAACTTTTATGTCCTTTTCTGAGCTCTCAAAGAAATTCGACGTACCTAATTCCCACCCATTTCATTTCTTTCAGTTTAGGCATTTTTTTCAGAACTGGAACCCCAAATTTCCTAGTCATCCCCAGAAACTCAAGACTCTTTACTAGCTCTTGATTCTCAGCAGAAGCGACTAATTTCTAGCCTGTATAAGATTATCAATTCTGTTATTGACAGCCCAGGGTCTGGCCCAAAGAATTCTTGGGAGGACGAGCTTGGAATCACTCTGCCGGATGATTACAGGCAACAAGTCTTTGTTCACTCCTCCTCAATATGTGCGACGCATGGACTCCCACAGTATAAAGTAGTGTACAAAATCCATTACACTAATGAGAAGCTATCTCAGCGCTACCCTAATGTATTTGAGTCATGTAATAGGTGTAAACTATCCCCAGCTGACCATTCCCATATGTTCTGGTTCTGTCCCAGGCTGGCCACATTCTGAATACAGCACCAATATCAGTCCTGAATCCCTCTTGGCTTTGTTTGGTGCCCCCTTGCAGCCTAATACCTTTTAAGTCATGCAGACTGTTCTGACCTTTACCACCCTGCTGGCCAGGCAACCCGCCTCCATCTCACAACAGGTGGGTGAAAGAGCTGTTACTGTCCATTACACTTGAAAAGCTTAGATTTTCCCTCAGAGGCTCCGTAAATTTATTTGAAAAGACTTGGAGACTTTCTTAATATGAATACATTCTATTATGTGTTTATTTTCATTGTATATGTTTTGTATGTATAATCCACACTCTCCTTTGGGTGTTCTGGGACTGTGGGTGGGATAAAATTAAGGAAAAATGTAGATAATTGAAGTGTCCTCTGTTAGATTTCCATGTTGTGTTGTTACTTGTGCTTCCAATAAAGAAAGTTAATTAAAAAAAAACTGATGATCTGAAACATTTAAGTTTGACAAATACTTTTTCACAGCGCTGCATCTAGCTCCCTTGATGCCAATACATGGAATGCCCTCATTTAGCCCATCTATTTATGATGTTACTCTTAAAATTTGGGAAGAAATGGGAATTCAAAAACTCTTAGATGTATAAGTAGATGGAGATTTTGCTTCACTTTAAAAACTGACAGACAAATTCGAAATACCCAAGTCTCATTTCTTCAGATATCATCAGATTCGGGATTACATTTATACCATTTTATAAAACTATCAGATTCAAAAAATTAGGTCCATTTTTAAACTCTCACCAGCCATTATTGGGTTGATGTCATTTTTATACAGCATTACAGGATGTAAGGTTGGATACTTCTCGCATAAGAGAGAAATGAAAAAAAGAATTATCAACTCATATTATAGAGGAACAATGGCACCATTATTTAAAACAAATTAATGAATGTTCAATTAAAACCAGATATTGCTTAATGTTATTAAAATAGTGCATCGATTGCATTGCATATTACTAAATCTACAATACATAAATGGCACGCCGCAGTTTCACCTTTGTGTGACAATTGCCAATCTAATGAAAGAACACTTGTATAACACTTATATAATGTTTCCTAAGATCTAATGAACTGAAATTATATTTTCTTTTCACTTCAGAAATGATCAATTTGCTAGTTGAACCTTAACCATAGATGATCATTTTTAATACTTCTGACATTGAGGCACAGAGGATTTAAAAGGTCTGTTGTTGTTGTGGGAGGGTGAGGACATTCGTAATGTGAAAATGTGGCTTGATGATTTTGTCAGCACTCTGCAGTTGGAGAGGATTGGATATGTTGAAAATGATGAACTGAAATTATTTAATGCCATTTGGCAACCTTCAATCCAGTATCTGGAAAATACAACCAAGAGACTATGACCTACAAATTTCTGCTTGTAAAAGAGGATCCCTTGGTTTTGGCTTTCATTCAGGTAGTAGTAATTTGTCGTTTTCTATACGTCTATATAAAAGAATGGTGTTCATTAACAGTTTTGTATACTCCTGAGTTGTGAAAAGATTGTCTCGATGATTTGAGTGTTTTTGACACACATCTCAATAAAATAACTGAAATTAAAAAATATGAATTTGTGCAGTGACACTTGAAATGTAGTATCTGTCAGTGAACTTACATTTCTCCTCAGTAAGCTGCTTCAGCACTTCTCCAACAATCTGCAAAGAATTAGGCATAGATGAAATCAGTCAAAACTTCGGATGTAACGATTCATTGCAGATCAAATAAAATTTGAGAAATTAATGTAATTCATCCAGTCAATAGAGATGTTAAATGAATCGATAATACACCTTTTTCACTGCAGAGTGTGTTGATGCTATATGCTGTTGCCTCGACTTTGATGCATGTACCAGTGGGATCAAGTGGTTAACATTAGCAAACATGGCAGCAGCTATTAGCACGCTGTGCTTGTGGCAACACAGAGACTACAGGAGGGTCCACCACACAATTTAATCTCTAATGTTGGCTCAGACATCAGTGATGCGGAGGAGATGAGGCTTCTTGAGCCTTTCAAGCAGCCACCACTGTGCTGTGTGTTGGGGGGGAAAAAAAAAAAAAAAAAAAATCCAAAAAGTGTCACTGTGCCCTTAAAGCACATGATTGAGCATAACATGGTACCCAACAAATACAGCAAGCAACATGAAGAAAGCTAACCCTAACTAAACAATAGGGTGTAACAATACACTCAGCGGCGATGAGATGACACACGATCTTGGGTTAACAAGATGAGATCTTTACATTACTTAAAAAAAATTTAAATAACTAAATATATGATAGGGGAAATAATTTTGTTTGACTGAGTCACAAAACAATGCAGGTGCATTTTGAAATATTTTATGACTGTCCCAGACAGCACATGACCGACCTTCAATGTTGAAATAATAAAGTTTAAAATAAAAAAGTTCATTTATATAGTGCTTGAAACCTAGTCACTAAGTGCTTGTGGTTGATATAACTCATGTTGATGTTTCAACAGTGAAACAGTAATAAAACGACATGGCTGTAAAAAATGTTAATATTCATATAAATAAACGCTGAAATGTAAACCAATCTGTAATGATGATGTAATGTCCTCACCTTTTGAAGTTATACATAACTTTTTCATATTTTGCTAATAAAACTACTTTGAGAAAAAAAAAAAAATTAAACATACTTGTTTTGTAAGGCGTTGAAAACAATTTGAATTCACTTTGCCAAATCAAAACCAAATTCAGTGAATAAACCTTCGTCATCGATTTTGATTTACCCGTAAAATAACCCAGGAATGCTGGCTGGGGTGCATGCATTCACTATTGTTGCAATTCTGTTACATTGATACTACACTGGATCTAGTTGCACAAAAAAATAGATAATATTTGAAAAATAAACTATTCTTAATTTGGGTTTAAAACATTTTGAGGTTACTATGCAAAAACAGGCAAAACTGGGGGTTAGGTTAATTGGTCACTCTAAATTGCCCGTACGTGTGAATGTGAGTGTTGGTTGTTTGTCTCTATATGTCAGCCCTGCGATGAACTGGCAACTTGTCCAGGGTGTACCCTGCTTTCGCCCAAAGATGCTGAGATAGGCTCCAGGCTCCAGCCCCCCGCGACCCTTAACAGGATAAGCGGTAGAAAATGGATGGATGGATGGATGGATAAATAGTTTTCTTGTAGAACTATAGAATTTTTCAAGGCCCCATTAGTTTAATAGAAATTCTTAAGAGCAATTGAGAAAATAAATGACATGAACTGCATAAAGTTCCAAATTCTAGGTGAGCTAGCACAGATCGAGGCTCTTCTTACCTGACCAACACTTTGTAGAGCCTTTAGGTCATTCTCTGATTTCTCGTACTGTTTAGTTTGATCTCGCAGCTGTTCTCTCACTGAAAAAAGAAAAAACGAATACGAAGATTGGAACATTTATGTGTCTACATTTACAAATCAAATGCATTCATAGTACAAAAACTCTTTGTTACGGTTAAGGAGAGAAGTTTACAAAACAAGCTTAGCAAACTGTTCACGTTTAACTGTAAAAAGATAACCGATACATCAAAATACAATAGGTAGTTAGATAGCTACATGTCAAACTAAAAGCTAACTTAAGCCTGTCAGGCTACCGTTATGGTTAGATAGCTGACCAAACAGCTAGCGTTACAACTATATGTAACACCAACTTAATTATTGTTTGTCTGCTAGCGTGTCTCCTAAGATAGTACCTAGTAATTTTATTTTAAGCTTAAGAGTACTACAAGCGTCATCTAGTTTACGTTCAGTCATTTCGATGAGGATGCTAACTGCATGACAAAGCACAAAGTAGCTGCACAGCTAGCAAATAGTGAATATCCAATAGTGTCCCTAATCAACACAAACAATATATATTTCTGTGACCCCACTAACGTCAACATCAAATATTGTCGTACATTCTTTTAACCTTCCGTCAACTTCTTTGTGTTCGAGTAACTTTTTCCTGTAGTCCTGAAGCGCTTTCTCCCGTGTATCCGCCATGATATCTCACTGAATGCTGGGAAATATCATCTTCTTCTCCTTGGAATTTATTGACGGTTGGCAATAACGTATTG
>KV751333.1:3372298-3390501 GCA_001698575.1 Mola mola
GAAATGTCTAATAAATAAAAAAAAAAATATTTATATACTGTATATACAGCACTGTGCAAAAGTCTTAGGCTACCATTAGATTTGTTGTTTTATCAATGTCATAATGACAATGTGTAATTATTTCTCAACCTCTTTATTAGAATACAACTAGAAAATACAGAAACTGTGTATGGTAATTGGTAAATTTCCTATATTTATATAATGCTTTTCTAGTCATTGCTGACCACTCAAAGCGCTTTCTGCTTTCACCCATTCACACACACATTCATACACTGGTGGCAGTGACTACCTTGCAGGGAGCCATCTGCTCATCAGGAGCATTACCCGTTCACACCCTCATACATTGATGGGGCAGCATTAGGGGCAATTTGGGATTCAGTATCTTGCTCAAAGATACTTTGACATGTTAACTGCAGGGTTTGGTATCGCACCAGGACGATTCCGATTACTGGACGACCACTCTAGCATCTGAGCCACAGCCGCCCCACAAGTTTTACAAAAACAAAAAACAAAAAAACAAAAAAAAGCCTCTATAGACTAAGTAAAAGCACTGAACAATAGCTGGAACCTGGCTCCCTTAACCCTAAATTGAATGGAACCTTAACTGATTTAATTTATAACCCCTGTTCTTGTCCCGTGAAAAAGAATGTTTGGGCAAGACATGCTTGAGCATTGTATACACATCTTGCATGAGTGTAACTCCTTGGAAACTTGCTAATATTTATGTCCGTGAAGGTTCTCAGTCATCCAGGTCATCTTGATCTCGGAGTGTTTTAGTAGGAAACAACTGGACTTCTTATCTTGTTTGAAGACGTTTCGCCTCTCATCCGAAAGGCTTCTTCAGTTCTGAGGTTCAGTGTGGGAAACCCAGGTATTTAACCCTGAGTGGGTAGAGACAATCACCAATCACCAACAACAAAGATGTGTTTTGAAACCAACAGCCTCCTTTGTTGGTGAGACAATCACCAACAAAGAGGACGTGTTATGAGACTAACCGCCTCTTTGTTGGTGAGACAATCACCAACAAGGAGGACGTGTTTAGAAAACAACAGCCTCGTCTGCGGTCGTCTGGCTAGGCATCGTGTGAGTCGTTAAGGTCACAAGAGCCCGGGTGTGAATCACTTGAGCGTGTTTGCCCCTCACCCTTGGTTCCGTGTGATACCTTGGGTTCACATGGCCCCAGGTGCGTGTGGGGGTTAAACCGCCTGGGGAGGGCTCCCAAGACAGCATTGTAGGTAGCAGACAAATGGTGTCTTAGTCCACCACCCCTGTTTAGAGAAGGTTTCTCCAAGTGGACAAAGATGGCCTCTTTTACTCCTCTTTCAAACCATCTGTCCTCTCTGTCCAGAACGTGGACATTGGAGTCCTCAAAGGAGTGATCTCCTGCTAATATTTATAAATCTGTCATTCAATCACATCCTTCCATTCAAAATGCCAAATATCTCAGAATTTGACGGACACAAAATCACTACTTTGCATCAGCAAGGTGACAGCAAGGTGTGCACCTGTACATAATCTTAAACCCTGGTATTGTGGATTATCCAAGTTTTTAAGAGATGAGTTTGCTGCTGATCCATAAACAACACAACCATAAACTATAGTTGACTTAATATATCCATCATATATTGCCTTCAAAGCTGTTCTATCTGCACCCCGGTCATGACCAATTAAACACTTACTAACATTTAAAACTCTTGCTTGCAACCTCTTGCAGTCAATAAGATTTTGAAAAGTATAACTCCTTTTCAACTTTTTAAATGCTTTATTTCGAGACTTAATCGCTATTGTACATTGCTCTGACCACCATGGAACAATCTTCTTTTTGCTCTGACTACTTTTCTTCTGCACCATTTGCTTTGCAGCATCTAGGATAGCATTACAAAGAAAACCATTTAACTCATCAACATCAGCATTCATATAAATTTTCTGCATTTTCTGATTAGTCAAACAACTAAATTTATCCCAAGTAGCAGTACTAAAAGACCATCTCTGTATTCCTTCTGTATCGTACTTCTGTAACGTCAGGTGAACTTCAATTAAAATGGGATAGTGATCACTTCCAACAGTTGTTTCTTTAGTTACCTCCCATGAACAAACGCCTGCAAGTACGTTTGAGACTAATGTATAATCAATGGCTCGTTCATAAACTGTCCCAATATTAATTATTGCTTATTATTACTTCTTCCATCATTAAGGCACACAAAGTTTTTACTTTCAATTAAATTTTCAATCATCGTTCCATTTTCATCAATATAATCTCCCCATAACGTATGATGAGCATTGAAATCTCCACGTTTCCTTTTAAATACACTGCTAGTTCATCCATTATTTCTGTTTAAAGCCTTGTGAATGGATTATAAAAGTTAACAATTTTAAAACTCCCTTTTCTTCCCCAGATGTCAATCGCTAAATATTCAATTTCTATACCTTTCCATAAAACTCTATACTGCATTCCTTGCTTTGAGATAGCACACCCTCCTCCACTTCCTTCTTCTCTATCTCTACACACAATTTTACCCTTTAACCACAAAATCTAATGTTGGTTTTAACCAAGGTTTCTTCTGAAGGTTTTTAATATATCCTTTAAATTATTGGCCATTTGCTATTAAACTCCTGGCATTCCATTGTAAAATAATCATATCACCAGAGCTTCCTGGTTTTCCATCTGCTTCAAGCTTTTTATTGATATTCTGCGGAATGCAAACACCGCATGAACAAAGGTCGGTGCATTTACTGTTTTCAGTTAGGTCACTTTTTGGCTTGCTGCCCAATTGTAAACATGAAAACATTAATTGACTCCGGAGCAGATGCTAAATTGTTGGTTTCCTCTCTGGCTGCAGAGTTCGCTTTAGAATCCAAACCATGAGACACCCAGTTGACTGCTACAGCTCCTGATGGTAGGCTATTATGTACTGTTGTCCACTGATCATCTCTTGTAATAATGAATTTCTCAGATGGTTATCAAGAGGAGATACATTTCTATCTGTACAATGCTCCACAACAGCCCATAGTTCTGGGCTGTCCCTGGCTAATTCAGCATAACCCACACAAAGACTGGTTCGGTAAAATCTTGTCTTGGAGTAAGGGTCGTGAAAAGACCTGTTTCAGAGAGGTTAATACGGAGGCTAACTTCTCAGCAGTCCATCAGCACAAACGCCTCTCTCTGAGGAGGATAACCACTTCCCAAACTTGTCAGCAGTCCCTCCATGTTATTTGGACCTGAAGGAATTCTTCAATTCAACAAGGTCATCTCCTTACCTCTGCACCACACTGTGAAAATGACTTGTTGTCCAACTTTGCTCCTCCAAAAGCACACTTGTACTCCCTTACTACCCCAGGACATCAAGCCATGGATGAGTATTTCAATCCCACCATCTTCGTCGCCAGCTAGAGAGGGATTCATTTTCATGTCTGTTTGTGACAGTGTTTGCAGCAATTCCCTTGTGTTTGTTCAGGTCCTCATGTTTGGCCTTGTTTGTATTTCTTGACAAAATTAGTTTGGTGATTTGGATACCTTATATGTAAGTATCCAGGATACCCAGTTCTGACTGCCTACCTGTGTAACAACATGTAGTAAATGCTATTGACTTTTTCTGCGCCTGAGTCTGCATTATTCAATCCTTCTGTGTCTGATCTTGAAAGTCAGTACTGATAAAAGACGAAGTTTTCTGTAGAGCTAGCAGTGATTAGCACATAGCAGTAAGTTACAGACGATGATAAAGATTTGTATCCAGGTAACTGTGACATGCAAATTACAACAGAGATGTGCACCGTGCATGAAAGTCCACCTAAAACAAACATTGGAGAATATCTAACTGCTGTGTTGTGACGTATTTCCTGATGAAACAGGAAAGAACCAATCACAAGATAGAGGGCACGACCAGCAGGTGTCCAATGAGAATTTTTTTGAATAGATTTATTAAATTAACTCTTGTGTGAAAAAAAAAACCAAAACAAAAAAAACCATGTAGATCGTACTGTCTTATTTTTTTTTAATGTCATAACATGGCCTGCTTTTCTTGGAGTAGAGCCAGATATTTAGAGTTTTTATTGATTTTTTTCATTGACAAACATGTCAAACTTTCTGGGGAAGACCTGGTCTAATTAGGAGAGACGGCATCCATCCTACTTGGGAAGCAGCTGCTCTCATTTCTAGAAATATGGCCAGATTTATTAGTCAGCCAAATTGACAAGTTAGAGTTGAGGCTAGGAAGCAGAGTTGCAGTCTTACAGTGTCCGCGCTTCCTTTAGAGTCATCCACCTACAGCCCCATAGATTGTAATTTTTTATTTTCAGGTTGCCCTAATAAGATTTTAAGAACTCTTCAGTTAATCCAAAATGCAGCAGCATGTGTACTGATTAGAACCAATATCAGAGACCATATTTCCCCCATACTAGCTTCTCTGCACTGGCTCCCAGTTAAATTCAGAATAGAATTTAAAATCCTTGTCCTCACCTACAAAGCTATTCATGGTCAGTCACCATCTTATCTTAAAGAGCTCAGAGTACCCTATCAACCATCCAGAACCTTACGCTCACAGGATGCAGGGTGATCGGTGATCCCAAAAATCTCCAAAAGTAGAATGGGAGGCAGAGCTTTCAGCTATCAAGCTCCTCTCCTGTGGAACCATCTTCCAGTCTTGGTACGGGAGGCAGACACACTCTCTGATTTTAAGAGTACGCTTAAAACCTTCCTTTTTGATAAAGCTTATAGTTAGGGCTGGCCTATCTAGCCCTTAGCTATGCTACTATAGGCTTAAGTTGCTGGGGGAACACTCCATGATGCACTGAGTTCTCTTCTCTCCCCCCTCTGACTCAGATTCCTTCTCTGCTCATCCAAATGTCCATATCCTTACACTAACTTTACTTCTTCCCCGGAGTCGTTGTGCTTTATCATCCTGCAGGTCTTTCTAGGTTGTGGTGGGAGCTGCTGCTGTGGTCCTGCCTGATGCCTCCTGGCAACATCAGGACAGGAGATCCTGTGACTTGGATCCTAGATCCTGGCTTTCCAATCGCAAATCGGGATCCACAGATTACAATGGCTTCTGGACCAATAGACTACACCTGCTTCTGGATTACTACACTTCACATATCCCTGGATTTATAGATTCTACATACTCTTGGACTCAGTGACTACATCAGCAACACTCAGATCTTGCTACATGGACTATAATGACTTCTGGACCAACAGAGTACACCTGCGTCTGGATCACTAGACTTTCCATACATCCGGATTTATAGATTCCACAGACTCTGGGACTCATGGATGTTTTATACATTCTAAGTAAACTGTTATCATGTAGTTGTGTTCTGTACAAGTGACATCTATTGCAGATCTGTCCGTCCTAGGAAGATTGATCCCTCCTCTGTGGTTCTTCCTGAGGTTTTTTATTTTCCCTGTTTAGGTTTTTTTTTTAAGTTTTTCCTCACCCGGATCAAGGGTCTAAGGGCAGAGGATGTAACATCTGTACAGTTTGTGAAAGCCCAGTGAGATGATGTGTAAATTGTGATTTTTGGCTATACAAATAAAATTTGATTTGATTTGATTTCGACATAACACTGGGATTAATCTGGATAGCTAGGTAACTACAGCAATGGTCATAGCTCCGCTAAGTTGTACTGAAATCCACTAAACAATCCATTAATCAGTTGAACACTGATTGACAGCTGGATGTCATGACATTATTGATTGAAATTGGCTAGTACATGGTGATGTAATTTTACGTGATATGAGGTTTTACCAGAAGAAAAAATATCAGATTTTAATATAAAAATACAAAGAAATGTGTTTTTGTCATTTTTTGCATATATTGTTCAATAGATGACAGTATGATTGGGGATGTGATCTAAATGGGTTAAAATTACAGTTTTTCATTTCAGGTGGATGATGTAATGTGCTGTTATTTCAATCACATCTGTTCAAAAACACTGCCTGGCTTTCAGAACCACAGATGTTTATATCATAGTGTGTGATCATCCCTCATTCACGTTATCAGGTTGTGTGCTAATTACAAACTATTCAGTAACGGTGTGAGAAGATAACAGAGCTGCTGTATGAAAGATACATGTGACATCTGAAATCCGAGAGAGTCATCATAATACAAATTGCTGTTTTCCTTTCATCTCCAACAGATTTTTGTCAATCCAGCAAGAAAATCAACAGATGAAAAGAAGTCTTTTTCAATGTTTATTGATACACGGCACTTCATAATGTAAATAAAACTCTTCATTTTTCTTTACTTGAGTGATTGTTTTTGAAATTAGGGATTGTGTGTGCACAGATTGAAGGAAAACTTTGTAGTTACATACAACTTCTATAATTAGATGAGAAAGTTACTCTTTCTCCCTTCTCCTCTTCAAGCATCCATGGTCTGCTGTAGTGTAAAAGTGCTTTGAGTGGTCAAAATGACTATTAAAGCGTTATATAAATATAGGACATTTACATTCACCGAAATATTTCCTTTCACTTGACCCTTTCTTTCAAGTGTCTAGGAGAAAGGGCAGTGGAGTATTCGTCAAAACTGTTTGACATCTTCTTGGACAGTGAGAAGATGCATGATGAATGGATGAAAAGTGTACTGGTGCTGATCTTTCAGAACAAAGGTGATGTGCAGAGGGAATCAACTACAGAGGGATAAAGCTGATGATCCACACAATGAAGATTTGGGAAAGAGAAATGGAAGTGAGGCTAAGAGAAGAAGGGATGATTTGTGAGCAGCAATATGGTTTCACGCCAATAAAGAACACTACAGATACCATGTTTGCTTTGAGAATGCTGATGGAGAAGTATAGAGAAGGTCAGAAAGAGTTCCATTGTGTCTTTGGGGATATAGAGAATGCCTGTGACAGGGTGCCGAGGGAGGAACTGTGGTATTGTATGAGGAAGTCTGGAGCAGTATGACAGTGGTGAGGTGTACTGTAGGAGTGACGGATGGCTTCATGGTGGAGGTGGGACTGCATCGAAGATCGTCCCTGGGCCCCTTCTTGTTTGCTATGGTGATGGACAGACTGACGGATGAGGTCAGACAGGAATTTACGTCGAAGATGATGTTTGCAGATGATTTGTATGATCTGTAGTGAGAGCAAGGAACAGGTGGCAGAAAATATAGAGAGGTAGAGGTATGCGCTGTAAAGACGAGGAATGAAAGTCAGTCGTCGTAAGACAGAATACATGTGTGTGAATGAAAGGGAGGCAAGGAAACCGTGACGTTACAGGGAGTAGAAGAGGAAAATCATGAGTCCATGAGTTTAAGTACTTGGGGTTAACTGTTCAGAGCAATGGGGAGTGTGGTAAAGAGGTGAAAAAGTGAGTGCAGGCAGGGTGGAGTGGGTAGTGAAAAGTGTCAGGAGTGATCTGTAACAAAAGAGTAGCAGCAAAAGTGAAAGGAAAGCTTTACAAGAGGATGGTGAGACCAGCAATGTTGTTTGGTTCTGAGACGGTAGCACTGACCAAAAGACAGGAGGCAGTTGTTGATGTTGAGATTCTATAGCCAATTTGGGATTGAGCTCCTTGATCCGCACTTGAAATTCAAGAGATAAAATTCTCAAATATTCTTCCATAATTATCAGTTCTCCAATTTCCTGCACCGTTTTACCTTTAAGATGAATCCATTTCACCATCAATTCCTTCAGCCTCACATTGAGTCACCAGGATTGATAATTAGGGAGCAAACCTTTGTCCTGTATGTCTCAGGGTTATTGTAATTTTTCTGGAATATGGCTGCCTTTACCTTTTAATACTCACATGATTCTACCTCGTCCATATGAACATAGGCACTTCTAGCATTGCCTGAGTAATAGGGTAAGGTGAAAAATGCAGTCTTGCTTTGGCCAAGCAGCTGCAATCCTCTAAAATGTAGTTAAGAAATGTTCAATATCATCATCACTCATCAATTTTTCCAACCATGGGTCAATAGAGAATCAAGGCTGACCTGCAAACACATCAGGGTCCTCTGACTGGGAAGCAGCTTGGTCATGTGGATGATGGTTTCTTCTGTCAGGAGCCTCAGGTGTTGAGGAGCTGTGGATGTGGTCTCTTTGCCGGGGGAAATTGGAGCATGCACTTCCAACTGCAACAGCTAAAACTGTTTTTGTACATCTTTAAAACGTTGTTCTTGTTGTATAGACTCCTCTTTCAGTCTTACCTCCAGTTCTCCCTGTTGCCCAGCGAAAGCTTGAAAAATACCTGCCAGATCCTTCAGTGTTGGCTCCCTACTTTCTTCACCCTCAGTGCCTACTGCTATACCAGACGCTCCTACCTCCAAACGCTCCAACCTGATGTCGACCTCTCATGCCTCAAAAAAAAGAAAAAAAAAAAACTGGGGAGGGGAGAAAAAGAAGAGGAAAAAAATGTATCCTTAACCATCATACACCACCACTTTAACCATATGTAAGTGACCAAGCTGAAAAGCATGAGGACACAGTTCAGTTTTAATAAAGAAAGCTGGTTATTTAGACCAAAAAGACAAAAATAGTAACGTAACTGTTCTGGGCACATAAAAGAGGTCAATTAAAGACAATATAGGTCAAGCAACAATTAAGCAAATTGACAAATATAACTTTTAACGCACATCACATTGTTATTAGCTGTATTTTATTGATCATGTCATTATGTGCTGTCATGCAAGTTAGGGTGGTTTGGGATGTGGGAAGGGAAGGGTATTCAAAAGGACATGGCCATTTGGAAGAAATAACTATGTATTCCTGCAGGAATAGGCATTTCCAAATCAGCATAAAGTAACCTATCTGTCTATAAATCTGAACATATTTCGTTTGAATAATAATGGTTTTATAATGCAACCCATTTACATCACAGAAAGAAAAATATGTGCTAAATTTATTTTAATTTTAGTAGGTAAAAACAACAGTTGAAAATATAATTGTTTTTAAATGGAATTTGAATTCAATTTGAGGTTAGGTTATTTCTGATTCTAAATAAGGTCAACAGTGTGTGTAGGAAGTGGCAGTAAAGACAAGATAAGCCAAAAGTATGTTTCCAGTTTAGGGGCTGTATTTATGAATTCATGAATGACACTGTGATGCAGCTGGATCAAAGTTTGTAATACTACCCTACCTGGGATTCTTTGTAAGTCTGAAAGGGTCTTTTTTCTGGTCCCCACATTATTCTGCAGACAGACAGCAGTGGGCCAAGTTGTATGTGTATAAACAATTTAATTTTAATGAGTAATCTATTTAAAAACTTAAGTCTAAGATACTAATTATTAAGGCAGCGGTAATTAACAATTAATATTACTAATACCTGTACATGCAGAGGAAAACTTGTTTTTCCTAAACCAGTGCAACAGCCACAAGATGATGCACTAAGAAGTTTTTTCCTTTTTTTGGAGTCAAATCAATTGTTTTCAGAGTGTGACTTTCGTGGGACTTGACTTGCCTTCATTAAAGACTCAACTCGATTTAACTTGAATTGGGACTTGCTTGACACTTGGAAAAAATAACTAGCTGTGTCCTGATGAATATGTCTATCTTAATTAATTCACTCCTTCCATCCATTCAAATTTTCACATTCCTTGATGCACTTGAAGGTGGAGGAGCAGCTATTTTTTGACTCAGGTCTATTAATCAGCCCTAAACCTCTGGTCCACAATTATTTCCCTTGTTTTCTTCATATTATTGCAGAGGTTGTTGTCTCTGCACCATGTCTCCAGTTGTTCCACCTCTAAGCTGTGTGCTCTGGTAAATGAAACCTACCGCTGCTGTGTCATCAGTAGACTTGATAATACAGTTGCTCATTTGTAGGCTGTGTCCTGGTGGTCAGTCTGTGTATTGTGTAAAGTAGTGTAGTTTACTTCCTGTTTTATTTTGTTAAAGTCTGTGTCATTCCCTGCTTCCCTGCATTCCCAGGTTTACCACCTGTGTGAATACCTGATTGTTTTCACCTGTGACTCATTGTCCCTTCCTCCCTCCTGTATTTAAGGTGTGCGCTCCCTTCCCTCTGTGTCAGATCGTCTTAACCCCCTCGTAAATAAGGATTTCCAGCTATTTCTCCTAGTGTGTTCTCCTTGTGTTTGACTGTGCCTATTTTTTCAGATCTCTGCCTTTGGCCTGGCGTTTTGCACCTTTTCCTGTAATTCTGCCTGACTTTTTGTGTACTGAACCTTTTTTTGTATTAAAGACCTCGAATTTTAGGTTCCCTGCCTCAGATCTGCTCTCTGGGTTCTTCGTCTCTCTCTCCAGTCCTGACAGGCTGAGCAATCATAGGTCAGCACGGTGTACAGAAGGAGGCTCAGGACATATTCCTGCGGGGAGCCAGTGTTGAGAATGATGGGGGAGAAAATAATGTTGTGGATCTGACAGTCTGTCTTCTTTTTTTTTAAACCTGTCCTTCCCAGCTCATTGGCATGCCAGAATTTCATATCTTGGATCAAAACATTATATAGCTCGCCTTGTGGTTCTGTTAAAACAAATGATCGAATTTCCCCAAGCTTCGATTTTCAGAGGGGCACCAGGCAAGGTTGCCCACCCGACATTTTTCCATTTTCATTGAGCCACTAGCAGCTACCATCCGACAAAACAGAAATTTTGCAGGACTCAAAACAGAACATGTACACCATCTCTTTATGCTGATGATGTATTACGTAAACTCACAAACTTCTCTTTCTGAGGCAGTTGCATTAAAGACAAATTCCCATTTATCTCTGACTATTCCATCAATTAGGCAAAATCAGTGGTAAATTCCATAAATTTTAACATCCAGAAAACACTTAATACTCTGCAACAGTCAGGAAACATTAGATACTTAGGTGTAAATATTTCCTCCAGGCTCCCAGACCTGACCCAGCTGAATTACAGCCCAAGGGTCTTTAGTTTATGTATCAGTTTTTGTGGGATAATTGTATTGAAAGCATAACTGAAATCCAAGGGGAGCAGTCTTACATAATTGTCCTTGCCCCCCAGGTGGGTGAGGGGCAGATGTACAACCCCTCGGTTGTATGTCTGGCGATGCATCTGCAGTCGACCTGTTCTTCCTGTACACATGCAGAAGAAACTGATCACTAGGGAAGACTTTCACTGGGCAGTCATCAAGGCCTGATACTGTGTGGATCTTTGGGGCAGGGATGATGATGGCAGATTTGAGATATGATGCAGCACCTCTGAGGGCCTATGGCTTTATGGGGCTTTACTGCTTGACTCTCAGTAGGGTCGTACTGACATCTTTTGTGGTTATGCTGGGAAGTTGCTCACCAAGTGGGAGAGTGAGCCTAGTGCTAGGAGAGGCATGAGAGTCCCCAAAGCGAGCATAGAAGGTATTAAGAGCATCAGGAAGAGATGATTCAATCGAGCATCCCTTGTACATTCTGTTGTAGTCAATGATGCTTTTAATGGCGGCCCAAATGCTCTGGGGGTCACTGGTGGTAAAGTGACCCTGGATATTCCAGTCAGCTTTGGCTCTTTTAAAGCCAGTCAGGTTTCTTGTTGGTGCTGTAAGGGCCTTTGTGTTGTTTCTTGAGCTCTCAGATGGGATCTTACCTCTGCATTCAGCTAGAGTTTCAGGTTGGGGTGGATAGGCTTTTTTTTCTGGTGGTAAGATCACCCTCACTTTTATTGATTAGCTGGTGATAGATGATGCATACTCCTCCAGATCCACCTCTTCAGCTATTGTTGCTGCTTCACTGAAGATTTGCCAGTGTAGCCAAATTATTCCTGAAGGACAGAAACAGGATCCCTAGCCACACCATGGTTTATTTTTTGTTTTGGTTTCATTGCTCTCACCAAAAACCTATAGGAAGGGACAAAGATAAATGTAGATTTGGTGATAGAGTCCAAGGTGTGGGCAGTGCACCAATCTCTAGGCTCTTTGTTTGTTTGAGTACACATGATCTACAGTGTTATAGTCCTGGGTTGCAATGGCGACATGCTGGTAAAACCTCAGTATATTGTCTGTCAGGCTGACATGGTTAAAGTCAGCAGGTATCATGTAACATGCATCTTCGTGTTTGCTTCGCTAGCTCTGGCACTCAACAGGATGTAAACAGCTACAATATTCCTGTGGTAAATAGTGTGGGCAGCATTTTACAGTCAAATATTCAGCAGCTTCAGAGCAGCCACTACTAATGATGGAACAGTTTTTGCACCAACCCTTGTTGGCATGTTGCTATTAAGCCACGTTCCCCTTAGTAAAAGTACACAGCAGTTCATCATCTTCTGGTACTCGTTCATTCATTCATTCAGTAAATCCATTTTGTTGTCCAGTGCTTGAACGTTGCTTAGAAAAATAGATGGAATCGCCAGCCTGTAGTTGTTAGCCTTTAACTTAGCAAAAAGGCCTAAGTGCTTGCTCTTCTTCTGCTTACATGAGGACCACTCCTCTGAGCAGGTTTGTACTGACAATCCATGCCAGTCTTTACAGTAGCTTCATTCTTACTCTTGACCCTCACGCGCGACCCCAAAAACACTACAGCCAGTTGTTTTTGTTGTACACTCTGGATCAATAATCTAGATAGTACTCTATAAAAAATGTAGTTCCAAACTGCCAGAGAGTCCACAAGCATACCAATAAACCTTAGAAGTTACAATTTTATGAACTGTTCCCATGACAAATTCCTATTTATTGCAGATGGAATTCATAAACTCTTTTTCTCTACTGATACTGATTTATCTTTGAATATGGACCATTGGAAGTGACTATAAGGTAATACGCTCTATCTAGGCTGCTTCATTTCCTTCAACAACCAACCATCATTTTCTTCATCTAGACCAGTGACACATCTCATAGATCCAATCTTAACTTTGCTAACCTAATAAACTCTGCAAGTGAAGTTTTTTAAAATGGAGCAGCCATTCACAGGCTATCCATGCTTGACGATTTCATCATCAGAGGCTGCAAAATTTCTGGAAATGATGCCAACTTAGAAAGAGACCTTGACAATGTGAAATAGGTCAATCTCGAATTGAATTCAAATGCAAATTCTGCCTGGACCAATTAGGCTACATAATCCACATCTTTATGAGTGAAAGCCTGAAAGCAGAGCCCTCTAAAACTGTAGCTATCACCAACATGTTGGTATCCACAGACTTCAGCGTTTCCTTGGCATGGTCAGCTACTTTGGGAATACAACATCAATGACATTGCTGCAGCACTGAAGAAACTAATCCACTACGTGGTGCTGGTTCCAGCAACATCGACAGGTAATTGACTGCCTCAAATCCTGTCTCTCCTGTACTCCAGTGTTCAAATAGTGAAGGATGTCAAGGAACCATTCACACCTGTGATGCATCATACTATGATCTTGGAACTGCATGCCTGCAAAATAGCAAGTCTGGAGCATTTGCATCATGCACCCTCACATAGAGAGCTGTAATGCTGATAGAAATGGAACTGCTACCTTGTGAGTTTGTCTGAACAAAATTCAGGAGTACATACTGTATATAGAAAATCCACTGTTACGGGAACTGACCATCTTAAAACGCCCATTCATAACGTCCCTGCCTGACTCCAGAGGATGCTGGTTTAACTACAAATCTATGATATCTGCTTGGTGTACAAAAAAAACCACATGTTTCTGGCTGACACTCAATCAAGAGCACCAGATATGTACAGCTTTCTCTCAGTCCTGATGAAAACAAAACCCTCATAGTCCTGACAGTGAGTTACATCTCCACAGTCTACCTAGAACTAGGAAAGCACTAGGAAAGCACACAGCAAGAAGATGCTACAAGTGCTACAAAATCCTCAGTGCAATCATTCAGACAAGATGGCCCAAAAAAGAAACCCAGCTTCAGCCTGCCCTCAGGCTCCTCTTTTCCAACAGAGATGAGCTCATAGTGGAGGAGGGAATTTTACATAAGAGGTCACAGAGTACATTACCATCTTGCATAAAGGTAACCCAGGTGTTGCAGTGACCAAACGTAGACACTGTTACTTCCTACATAATTGATGATATGACAGAGAACAGACCATCGCAGTACAGGCTAATCAGAAGCCATGGTTGACAAGGGAGTTTCACTGGTTATTAAGGGCCTGGAACACTGCCTTCAGAACAGGTGATGAGGCTGGCCTGAGAATGAGTTAGGCCATCCTGTCCCATGGCATCACAGAAGTCAAAAGACAATACACCAGGAAAATAGCACACAGCTGGAGTGACAACGGAGACGTAGTGAGCCTGTGCCAGGGGATCCAGACTATCACAGACTGAATATCCCCACCACAGACATCACTTTACTGAACAAACTGAATGGCTTTTTCACACAATTTGAAGCACACAACAGCATTCCAGCACGGAAGACACTATCCCCTTTCGACAATCAGGTGTTCAGATCCTCTGTGAGCATGAACAGATCCCTCACCAGGATTCAAACTCTCCAAGGTGCTGGTCTAGAGAAGGTACTTGGTCATGTGCTGAAGGACTGCACAGAGAGACCTTACAGATTTCCTCACAGACATCTTTCACACCTCTCTAAGTCAGGCTGTAGTCCCCAAATGCTTCAAAGGCTCCAATATGATGTTGATACCTAAGAAGGCTTCTGTAGTCTTCTTTAATGGTTGTTGTCCTGTGGCACTTACCCCTATCATCATAAGTACCTTAAACGGCTAGTCAGACAGCACATCAAATCCATCCTCCAATCTTCCTGGACCAATCCCAGTTTGCATATGGCCATGTTGTGCAAATACACCAATCTCTCTCTGAATATGGAGAAAACAAAGGAGATTGTTGTGAAATTCTGGAGAGCACACACAGCACCCGTCTCTGACTGCTGTGGAGAGAATGAGCAGCACCAAATTTTTAGGTATGAACATCACGGAAGACCTCTCCTGGACCAACAACACTGCATCACTGGCCAAGAAAGCTCAGCAGTGCCTCTATTTTCGCCACATGCTGAGAAGAGCCAAAGCCCAGGTCTCCATTATGCACTCCTTCTACAGAGCCACCACTGACAGCATTCTGACCAGCTGCATCACCGTGTGGTATGGATGTAAAAAAGTAAGATCATTGTTGATTCCCTCCCCTCCCTTAAGGATATCCACAACACCCGCCTGACCTGCAACGCACTCTGCATTGTGGGTGACCCCGCCCACCCCAAACATAGTTTCATCAGTCTCCTACCATCGAGGAGGAGGTTTCTGAGCATCTGTGCAAGGACCAGCAGACTGAAGGATAATTTTATGCACCAGGCAGTCAAGAAGGTGAACTCTCTCCCTGCTCCACCTCCTCTCTCCTCTCTATCCTCTGCCATTACAGACTCTTGACTCTGACACCGTTTGCCAGGATCGGCTAATGTCAGTTTGTTTCATTTCTAGTTAGTTTGATGTTTTGTGTTTCCTGTTTTATTATTGTTGTGTGCGTTTGTCTCTTCATGTCCTGTCCTGTTTCCCGCCATTGTCTACATCCATGTCTCATTGTCTCCCCCGCCCCTCGTATATATTAGCTGTGCTTCCTCTTTCTTCTGTGCCAGATCATCTTGTCCTTTGTGTAAGTGTTCCAGCAGTTCCTCATGTTTGTTTTGTGATTTACTTCTGGAGCCATTACCAGTTCTGCACTTGGTAGTATGATCTGGTAAAAGCATGCACGCCTTCAGACCCATTCGAGTTGCCCTACAAAACTAAGGCCAGAGAATACAACACCAGTAGTGGTATCCTCCAGTAGTTAAAGGAGGAGATTCATAAAGATGAATCATGGGAGCTGCTGTTCTGTCAGGTTGATCAGCGGTGTCTCCATGAGGTTTTTCCCTTTCGGAAGATCCCACATCCAGTTATAAAGCCCTTAGCGTTTCTCTAGTGAATTGGGCAGTTGTTCTCCGTTCCTTTCCCAGTGTGATTTGCATTTTGAATTTGAAGCTGCCTCCTTCCCCTCTTGTCTCTTATTTGTTTGGGCAGGTAAAAGCGTTGAAAACTGTTGAATGGGATCAAAGGTCTGCAATATGTAACTCTCTATCTGTTTGTTAAGAAGCTGCAAATGCGTGTTGTGACAGGGAAGAAGCACTGTGTTGGATTACGCAATTGAGTTTTGCACATTAGCTCTGGAGAGTATGTGGAATCCGCTATCAGCTGGCCTTACAGGATGCCTTCTACAACGAACTCTGTGATACCGTAAAGGATCAGTCAATTTCTGTTGATCTACCAGCTCAATTAGATGCCTGGATTAGTTAGCCTCTATCATTGGCAAGACACTTTCTAAATGTAACCATTTCTGCAACTAATTCAGTCCGAAGCCAACTCCAGTTAGAGAGGTGGAGCTGGTTTCCTTTTCGTTGGCGAGAAGGATGGTTGCTTTTGTCTGTGCATCAATATAGAGGTCTGAATGACATCACTGTCAAGAACAGGTAACCCACTCCCTTTGATTTTTTCAGGCTTTGATTTGTTACAAGGTGCTAAAATATTCACTAAATTAGACCTATGTAATGCTTATCATTGAGTGAGAATAAGGGAAGAGGACAACTGGAAGACTCCATCTAACATGCCAAGTGGTCATTATGAATATTCTTTTATGCTGTTTGGACCTACCAATTCCCCAGCTCTGTTTCAAGCTCTGGGGAATAAAATTCTGATAGGCAGGTTAAATAACTATATTTTTGTGTTTTTTGATGATATTTTCTGCGATTTCAGCTTCTCCAAATGATGCTGGGATAGGCTCTACCCCCCCACCCCCGCATAGAATAAGTAGTAGAAAATGGATGGATTGATGGATGATATTTCACTTTATTTAAAGACACATGTTTCATAGTTGAAATTTTTTTTTGCAAAGACTGTTAGAGCATCAGTTCTACATCAAGACAGAGAAGAGTGAGTTTGATGAAACTTCTGATTTGTTCCTGGGTTATATCATCAGGGTAAGATTCAAATTTACCCTGCTGAGATCCAAGCTGTGACAGATTGGCTTACTCCCACCTCAAGACAAGATTTTTAGAGATGTCTTTGGTTTGCAAACTTTAATGGAAATGTATACAAAATATGAGTGTCCACAGAAATCTTCCATTCTCTTGACAGCCTTTGTAGTAGCAGTTATGACCTGGTCGCTGGAGGATCTGGAGCTATACGCTCATCGGAATGCTGATCTACCACAGGGGGTATCTCCTAAAAGATGTTTTGTTGTTCTGGAGTTAAGGGGTTAGTCATTTCTTGATCTCATGATTCTGTGATGGCCTGTTACCCAGGAGTCTGGAGGACAATAATCTGGATCTGTGAACATTTCTGGTGGCCTACCATGAAAAAGGATGTCACTGAGTATATCGCTGCCTTCCCCGTGTGCTCCCAGAACAAATCCTCAAATGCCCCTCTTGCTGGGTCGTTACATCTTTTTCCTGTGCCTCATTGCCCTGGTCTAACATCTCCCTCGACATTGTAACTGGTTTGCCTCCCTCTGATGGTAACACTACAATTTTCACTATGGTAGATTTTCCAAGATGGACAGACACTGCCTAGGTTTCCCTCTGCCGAAGAGACAACAGAGGCTTTAATGAGTAGTGTTCAGATATCGAGATTTTCCCAGGAATGTTTTGTCTCAGTTCTCAGCCCAATTTTGGGAAATGATTTGCATAATCTGTGCTTCCCCTTCCTACTCTGATAGATCATCTTGCATTTTCTTGCCTTTGTTTTGTATGTTACAGTCCCAGTATTTCTGTATTTTGTACCAGTGTATTTGACGTTTTTTGGATATCTCTGCTTGGATTGAAGTGTCTCCTTGTGTACTGTCCTTTGCTTTTGATTAAATGTTTCCAACCTTTCCCTTGTGTCTGGGTCTGCTTCTGGAGCCATTACCAGTTCTGTACTTGATACCATGCTAACTGAATTAAAATGGACCCCAGCGTGTGTAAAACACACACACGCACAGACTACTGGCACGGGCCACTTTATTCAGATCATTGCTGCTATTTGCACTTCAGCCATTTCTGAAAGACTGTCTGCTGCTTGTTAAACTACAATCATTTTACAGTCATCAATTTGCAACATGTTTCTCACTAGGGCACTTTTTTAATACTCAGTCCACCATGTGACTTTTTCCTCTCATGCTTTTATTGTTGTTGAATTGTTAAATGTTGAAGTTTCTTTTATATTTTTATATTTTATATTTTTCTTATATCCTTTATTTCTATTCTGTCTACTCCGTGGATCTGACAGAAACGCAGTTTCGATCCACTATATGTACTGTAAGTATAGAAAAAGTGAGAAAAAAGACGACTTTGACCTTAACTTTTGATGCAGAACTAGAGGCATTATTTACTGGCCAACAATGTCAAACTCACAC